>LNAC01000047.1:0-89766 GCA_002007465.1 Ailurus styani | reverse complement strand
TGTGTGTGTGTGTGTGTGTGTGTGTGTGTGTCTTTTCTGGTTAGCTACCAAGTGGCAAACAAGTAGTCGGTAGGATTCAACACCCTCTACTTTCCTGCCTGGACCTAACCCACACCCTCTCTCCCTCCTAAGAAGCCTGTTGCCTCTTGGCCGGATGACTGAGCCAATTTCAAGGCTTGTGTACGTCGTACCCCCAGAAGCAGCAGGCATCGCGGCTGCTCTGGGCCCACAGTCAAAATGCACGTGGTTCTTGTCTTCAGGCAGCTTACCGTCCCATGGAGGGGATGCGGCAGGGGATGAGTCACTTTATCAGCAGAAGCGGAAGTGGATAAACGGGGTGTGAGAAATGTGCTTTGGAAAAGAGGGGCTGTGCTGAGATTTTTTTCTCCCCATACAAAGGAATCGGCCTCTGCAGCAACAAAGCTAGAAGCTCTGATCACAAGAGAAGGGGGCGGTTCGGAGACGCCGGACCTTAGCTGGACCTGATGAGGTCCCTCATCCTGCTTATTGTCGCCTCGGCCTTTCCCCTTCTCCGTAGGCTCCATGGCTTCTCCTTGCTCATCCCTGGGCTCTGTCACTTCTTCTAGAGCTGACATCTGCCCCCCTTCCGTAGGAGGTGGTGCTAGCCAAGTGTGGCTCTGGCAACAGTATTTTGCAAGTGCACGCTGAGAATATCTGGTCTAAAAATAGGGGTACGGTGGGACCAGATACTTAAAATCTGACCTGTTGCACCAAATCTGGAAAATAGGCTTTCTGTTTCTCACCCCCTGCTCACCAGGGAGTCCCCAGGCTTTAGCCGTCTGAGGCCCTGGTGGGAGTCGCCGGTCTGCCGAACCCTGACGGAGGCACGACGAGGACTGGTGGGGAGTGAAAGGGGCAGATGAGTGTCACTGGGATGCCCCTGTGCCCGTGCAGTCATTGCGACTTCATCTCCATGATGCTGGCCTCAGCGGGGGGCGAATTCAACAGCGATGCATTACTTTGTGGCTGGGGATCTTCCCGCCTTGATTCTGGCACCGGGGCTACCACGGTTACCTGTGCAGTTGAACTTGGGCGAGTGGGGGCCGCACCTGTGTCGCGTTTGCCCTGCTCGGTGGAGGAGCCCTGAGCTATTTCCTCCTTTGAAGTGCAGCAGGCAGCTGTTCTGGTTTTTGCCCATCACTCCTACTGCTGGCTGAGTGGCGCGGAGGGACCCCTTTCTGTAATATAGTGCTTTGGCTGGTGTAATTCTGATTTAGAAAAACAGCTTCACTTGGAGAGAAACATTAATTAGATGCAAAGAGGGAGTTATTTCCTCCTGCGGGTGGGGGTGGGGAGAGTGGGGAGCGAGGGAGAAGAAAAAAAGTACCACAAATAAATTATCTCCTATTTGTGCAATGTTTTATGCTTGTCAGCTGTCTGTTGCCAGAGAACCACAATGTAGCTAAATACTTGTGACACCTTGCCCAATCAAGGTATAGCAAAAGGATGTTATGGGAGCCTCTTTGTGACAACCTGTGCTAGTTTACATTAGCTTAACCAATCACTTTTTCCTGAGTGCTTGGAGAAATTTGTTAAATTAATTCAGTTGCAATTAGCAGATTTATGGGAAAGTACCCTGTTATCCTTTAATTGGAGAGCATAAAACTACAAACTGAATCCGCTGGTTCTATTTGTGTAATAGGCAATCTGTCTACGACAAGATTTGATCGATGGAGTCGTATGATGCCCTTGCCTTGTTTTATATTGGCTGTCAGCGCTTAACTGGGACTGAAGTATCTGGGTAACAAAAATTGATATAATGACTTAATGCGCCTTATTCTCTTTGAGCTACATCAGTTTAGAGCACTTCTGAGAGAAAAATGTCTGGAAAACATCAGAGAGTCATTTATCAACCTGTTTTCATTAGCATACTGCCTAGCTCTGGCAAGGATTTGAATAAAAAAAAAGCAGGATGGTACAATTTATTTCAGGCCCCATATTTCTTGGATGAAAGGAGACTTCTAATAAAAGGGAAATACAGAAAGATGCTTTTTCTAGCTGGTTTTTCCTTAACTAAAACCCTACCCTAAAACCTTTTTCGTTTGTTTGCATTTTTGCTGTTACAAATATCCCGGGGAACATGTCCCTGAGAAGGTAATTAGCAAAGTAACGGGGAATGCACGGTGGTTATGATATGCAGGGGAAAAAAGTTGAACCAAAAAAAAAGAAATTAACTCGAAAGACCCAGGTGTGTCACGGGTGTGTGTCTGTCTGTCTCTGTGGGTTCGCCTCTGTCGTGCATGTTTGGGTGTTGATGATACACAGTTAAAGAGGGAACATGGAGAGAAGTCCTGTGCATAAGTGGGTGTTTTGTAGCATTGAAGGATTTCAGAAAGTTACGATACAGCGTTTTTAGCTCTCTGGAGTTAGAGCTGAGGGGAAATAGAAACAGATCAAAATGTTTGTATAGTGGGCAAAATGCATTTGGTATATGGAGTCATTTGTCCTACCCACCGTAGGATGGGAACCACAAGAGGTAATAATAACTGAAAGGCAGTTGTACGGGAGTGAGTCCTTTTTTGCATGAAATTTTTATGCATCAGTCAGCCTGCATACAGTGTGCCTAATGTATAAAATAAATTGGTGCATAAATCAGATTAAGAGCAGCATGTTGCCAACGTTCACATTTGCACACAGGAATTCAACATGGATATGGAGGAATTCCCATTTTTTTAATCTCTAATAGGGTACAGGGAATCTCTCAAGGAGACACTGCACGCAGGGACATTTTATTCGCTTATCTCCCCCACTTCTCACCCCAAATAACAACAGCAGCAGTGTCGCTGAGAGTAAGAGCGGCGGTGCGGGAGTTCCGTGGAAGCCAGCTGTTCTGTGGAGGGCAGTGACACAGTATTTTAAGATAATATTGCAGCCCTGTCTATAGCTCCTAATTATGGCGAGGAATTGGTGTGCCAATCGATAGTGATTTATGGCGGGGATAAGCAAGTGCACACTGCTCACATTGATCTGCATGTAAATTCCTTGACATAATAAGAAGTTATTACCAATGACAGTCACTGTCTGACTGCTAATTCATCGGCACATCCTTCCATCGGTGAGGACCACAGCATCTGCATACCGTGTGGGAGTTTGCCCCTTTGGCCTGTTGTAAGTCAGGCCTGTGCGCCGGGTTCCGGAGGGGTGGCTATTGAGTCGGTGAGAGTTGAGGTCCCGCTGTCCGTCTCTCTGTCCAACAGCGGCTCTGTGATTAACCAAGACGGGAGGCGTGTCTTGCCTGTTTTGAAGCCAGAAATACCTATCGGAGTTTGACCCTGGGTTAAAAAAATCAGTTTTCTTAAGTATTTTATCGGTGAAAGTTCTTCCCACTATTTCCCCCAAAGCCTCAGGTAGCAAATTATCAATTGATTAAAATACAGTTGCTTTTATTTTACCCCTTTTTTCCTCTTCCTGTGCCTTTCGAAAGTTAGATTTTTTTTTTAGCCATCTAGCTTTTTTGCTGCTTAAATCTTGTATGTGTTTATATGCTTCTACATTTCTGATGCCCCAGAGCTTTGTTTTTTTTTTAAAATTTAATCTTTATGCTTGCATGTCTTTGTTCTCTCGTTCCCTCTTTCTCTTCCAGCAAGGCCTCCTAAACTCATCCTTTATAATAAGCTGCACCCCTCCCTTCAGTAGCTGTTAATTGACCTGTAGTCTTTTGTAATTTACATCCTGAGCCCCACGGAAGGTGGCTCCTTCTCACTTGCTTTCTGTCGGCAAAATCCATCTGCTCTGGCCTGCAATAGCACATTACCTACAACAGGCCATTTTTAAAAAAGATACTGTGTCATATTGCTCTGTAGCCTGATTTTTTCTTTCCTGAAGAAAGGAAGTTTTTCTTGATCCTGAATGCAGCCGAAGTGTGGTTGCTGTGTTCTCCGCTTATTTATTCTTAGTGGAGACGGTCACTGTTCTCTTGAGGATTCCCCTTGAGAAGCTGGAGTGATGGGCGTGTGCCTGGGAAAGTGCATCCTTAGCTTCAGGTATATGGTACCTGCTTCACCTTGAAAAATACAGTTCTAAAAACGTATTTTATTATAGGCCATAGTTACAAGGAATAATGGAGGAAAAATATTAATTTTATTAAAAAAATTTTTAGATACTATTTTTTTTTAAGAATTTTTATTTATTTATTTGACACACAGAGAGAGAGCACAAGCAAGAAGCAGGCCCCCTGCTGAGCAAGGAGTCCAACACCGGGCTCGATCCCAGGGCCCTGGGATCACGACCTGAGTCGAAGGCAGTCACTTAACCAACTGAGCCACCCAGGCGCCCCCGGAACAACAGTGATTTTAATTTCAGACTACTTCTAGTGTCAGTTAGGGCTGGCTACCTACGCTGCAGTAACAACTCCAGAATCTTAAAGGTGTGAGACAACAAGGATGTCTTTCTTGCCCTGCTTCATGCACATGGTAGGTTGGCAGAAGGGCTCTGATCATTTTAGTCCCATGGGGATTTAAGATGGCAGAGCACTTGACACCTTGAACACTGCTGGACACCGAGCCAAAGGGAGAGAGTTCTGAAGGATTTTGCATTGGCAACTAAATGGACCACAGCTCCTTGGCAGAACTAATCACAATGCTCTGTTCTTCCCTTGGGATCTGAAGAGGGTGGACTAGTCATACTTGGTAAACAGCTCCAACAAGATTGATTTGTTATGCCCAACAGATAGTTATTAAATTAAAAAACTTCTCTGAACCTAAGAGACATGTTACTGGCCGTAACAGTACACAGATTGGTAATGACCAAAGAGGTCTGGAATAGCTCAGTGGAAAGTCTCTAAAAAATGAGCTGGTTCAAGTCTCTCACTTTTACAGAAGAGGACATAGAGGTCCAGAGACGGGAAGTAACTTTCCCGAGGTTCCAGCATTGGAGAGGAGCAAAACAGAGATGCAAACTCAGGTTTCTTGACTTGAACTCAATGTCATTTCTTCCCTCTGTCTCTCTTACCTGCAGTCTTGGGCGCCTCGAGGTTCTTCAGCATCTTGCTGCTAAATCTGAATGTGTTGGCACGCAAGTCCTACCTTCACATTGTCGTTAGTCTGACAGCTTTCCCTTTGTCCGAGTGTTCTGGGTCTGCTTAGCTTCCTGGCTTCCCCTTTCCAGACTCTTTGGTCACCATCCTGTCGTTTTCCTGTGGATGATATTTGGTTATGAGACAAAAGGCTCACTTGATTTCTTGTTCCAAGTACTAGAATTCGAATGCTTTTATCAAATTCCAGATAGGACCCGGGGTGTGTAGGGTAGTGCTGAGACAGATCTTAGGTCTTTTTGGGAGGAGGTCAGATCAAGAGGAGCTCCACAGGACGAAATGTGTACTGATTTATATATATCCTCAGTACTTGGAGAATATGAGGGAGATTGTGATTTGGTCTGGACAAGGCCCTGTTTTCTTGACTTGTGATGGTCAGCAGAGTCAGAAGACAAAGTTTCGGTCAGCATTTCTACCGGTTTATTTTTGTTTTAACTAGTTCAAGTTTCTGCTTTGGACACTGAGGCCAGGTAGGTAAACTCGAGGTTTTGAGACAGGAGCAGAAAACCTTACAATACTAGCCACCGTTAACACACAACAGGTTATACTTTCCAAATGATTTTCACCCAGATTTTCACCCAAATGATAGACCCAGGTCGGACCTCTCAACCTGGGGAATATTAGTTGCCTTTTTATGCCCCAAATTATAGACATAAACAAAAGCAGCAAGGCATGTGTTAGAACCCAAAGCCTGAGATTTTGGCCTTGGATTCTTAAATATTTTTAAAGAAGACTTACTTATTTTAGAGAGAGAGGGAGTGGGGGCAGAGGTGGGGAGAAGGAAAGAGAGAGCCAAGCGGACTCCCCGCAGAGTGCCGAGCCGGCCACGGGGCTTGAAATGACGACCCTGAGATCAGGACCTGAGCCAAAATCGAGCCAGGTGCTTAACCGATTCCGCCACCCAGGTGCCCCCGCCTTGCATTCTTCAGTGGCAGATATCTGCGGGAGACGAGGCAGAGGGTGGAGTGCCTACGTGGCGTCAGAAAGATGCCTTCATGCCCGTGGAGAACCCTTGTCCGCTTGATGACAGATATGTGATACTCATATTTCATTCAAAATTAATCAGAGCTCAGGAAAAACGGACCATTAAGTGCCTGTGATATGGCAGGTGCATCTGCACACCTGCCCTTCGCCACCTTTTTGTGTATTTTGTGCTGCGTGTATACATACCTGTCTACGTTTATGTGTTTGTCACTTGCTTTACAGAACAGCCCGACTGCTCACATCTGAGGGCTTCCTCTTGCTTACTCTGAGTGTGTTGTTGTCTTATGTGCTTTATGTGAATTAATTCATTTCTTCCTTACCATCACCCTCTGCAACAGACACTCTCATTATCCCCATTTTGAAAAAGAGAAAACAGGGCACCTGGGGGGCTCAGTCGGTGGGGCGCCTGCCTTCAGCTCAGGTCATGATCTCAGGGTCCTGGGATGGAGTCCTGCATCGGGGTCCCTGCTCGGTGGGGAGTCTGCTGCTCCTTCTCCCTCTGCCTGCTGCTCCCCCTACTTGTGCTCTCTCTCTGTCAAATAAATAAATAAAATCTTTAAAAAGAGAAAACTGAGGTGTAGAGTCTAATAGTCCTAAAGTCACATAGCTGGGACATGATGGAGCCAAAGTCAAATGTGGGCAGAACTGGTGAACCCCACCGCTGGTTCGAACCACGCTGCTGGGCTGCCTTCCTCACCTTTCCCACTCCGTTCTTGAAGGGAGGGCTTACGGAGCAGTGGACTATGAGCCAGACACAGAATCCGAACATGGGGTCAAAGCCCGGCTCTGGTTCCTCCTGTCTGTGCTGTTTTCAGCAACTCCCTCAGCCTTTCTCAGCTTCTTGTCCCCTTCAGTACGGTAAGAACACTCACCCGTGACCCAGGGAACCGTTTTCGGAGTGCGCCGCCCACAGGGTATACCATAAGAACCACTGGCATGTTAGAAGAATGTTGGGATTTTGTGCCTAATCTTTAAAATCTAAAAACAAGAAAGAGAACAGCTGGGTCAATGTTTAGTCATCAGACTGAACTGGAGCCCCCACGGGGTGCGGGTGTCCCCCACGAGAGCACGAGCCGCACCCGGTGGGGGGCTTTTAGCGAGGCCAGCTGGGGATTCTCTTTGAGGAGCATTTCACAGTAATGGCTTCCCTTATTTTTTGTCTTCAGCATTTTGCGAATTGGACTCTGGTTACAGGATATCAGTGATGTGATTAATTTTATTTAAAAAGCCCTCAAAAAGCAGAACCCTTACATTATACTTGCTTGATTCTAAGTTGTGGGTGGAGTACAAAAATCTTTGGTTCCAACAGAGATTCCTTGACCATGTCAGGAGAAAGAACTGTGGGTTGTTTTTTTTTTTTTTAATTATAAATATGAGCTTTCCATTTTTTTCTCTTACGAAATTCAAGCTTTTAAAATTTTTTCTTTCCTAATGTCTGGCAGAAATATAAATCCTAACAGATATGTTTGGCAAAAAATGCAGTTGAGAAATGCTTAATGAAAGAAACTAATGCTATGGAGAGGACATTTGAAATCAGATTTTTGGAAAGACTTCCATCGTCCTATGAGCTTTTTGCTGCCAACTCTGGCTGGTATGTTATCTATAAAAACGTTCATCTCTGCACGTGTAAAAAAATCAGAAAATGAATTTTCTAACTATTTCAAAAGTCTTCCCAAGACAAATTTCAGTGGGCTTTGAATTCACTGGTGAAAAATGAAATTGCCACATGTCGTGGGTAATTGACATCAAGGAATGTGGAAATTCACTCACTGAATCTCAACAACAATCTGAGCATGACTGGTTAATGAGATTGAGAAAGAGTTGTGATTCAGTGAGCTCAACCAGTGATCGAGTTCTTCCGTACCTCCAGTGGTACTGAGTAACGGTCCACTGAAAGTATCCCATCCGAATCCCTGGAACCTGTGAATATTCACCTTCCATGGAAAAAGGGTCTTTGCAAATGTGATTAAGAATTTTGAGGTGAGGAGATTATCCTGGATTATCTTGGGGAGCCCTAAGTATAATCACATGTGTCTTTATAAGAGAGGCAGAGGAAGACCTGATGGGCACGTAAGAGGAGAAAGCAATGGTGCCCAGAGAAGAAGAGATTGGAGGGGTATGGTCACAGCTAAGGAATGCCACCACACTTCTGAGGCTTGAGGAGGTAAGGAACAGATTCTCTCCTAGAGCCTCTGAGGGGAGTGTGGCCCCATTAAGACCTTGATCTTGGTCCAGTGGTACTTGTGGGTATGAGAACTTTAAGAGGATAAGTCTCTGCCTTTCTCTTAATGCCACCAGGTTTGTGGTAATTTGTTACAGTAGCCACAAGAAACCAATGCATATTCTTAAGTACCTTTTGAAATTTATGGTTCATTTATTAAGATCATGTTAAACTAAAATTAGAACTAAACTTTTAAGTTGGCTTTTTATAAAGTGTTAAGCCCGTATTTTAAAAAATAATGAGGCATAAATACATAACACCTCTGTAATGAAAAAATATATTATGTAAAATTATGTAAAATGTAATTATCTGTTTTTCAGTAAGCTCAAAGAGGATTTGACATCATTGATAAATACGATTGCATTTAAAATCTTGATATTTTCTTTCCTACACTTGCAGTGCCTATTTAATATAGGTTTATGAACACATCGGTCAGGTGGTATGTATAATTTATAAATAAATCAACATACGTTGGGGTGCATGATAAAACAAATTTGAGGGGCACTTGGTCTAAGGGATTATTATCATGACTGAACAAGATAAATGTGAGAAGTCTTGGAACATGGCAGGCATCCAGTAACTCTTTAGTGAATGGATGGATGGACGGGTAACGAAAAGATGATGGATCCCTAGGCGGTAGGCCTAGAAAAGCGTCACTGAGGGTGGGGTTTAGCTGTGGGCCCAGGTGTGTTTGATTCCAAAACAGGTGATCTTCCCCCTTTGCCATCTTGTGAAGAGGTATGCCTGTGGGAGCATCTGTTTCACGGTTTCATGAAGGGTACAAGTGAGACTTAGTGGTGAACATGTAGGGTTGGCCCATGCAGCATTGGAATGGGGTGGGGAGGAGTGGGAAGTGCAGTGCCAAGGATTCCATGAGAAGGCAGGACATTCCTTCCCTGGGTGCGACTGTGTGGACTGTAGCGGGGGCGGTGATGGCGGCGGATGGTGGTAAGGGGATCTAGGGGCAGTTACGGTGGTGTGGGCTGTGGAACTGTGCTCAGTCTTCCTGCAGTTCACCCAACAAGGCAGGTAGCTTTAGGCTTTTGCCTGAATGTGAGAGGCTTTGAGGATCTGCCAGCAATAGAGCAATAGAAGATTCATGAACACCAACTCCTCTTGCCCATAAGGAGTGTTGGAAGAGAAGCAAAATCCAAACACTGATTCTTACACAACCAACATGCCAGCACCCATGATGGTGGGGAACAAGAAGATGTTTGGATAAATTCCGACAACATTCAGATCTAGTTTTGGTCAATATCTTTGCTCTTGTTTTTGACCAAAGACACAAAAGCAGCTTTCACTCCAAGTATTAGCAACATACTACGTGGATTTAGAAGTGATCTGTCTTCCAGCTCATGTTTTGATAGAACTAATAACGACAGGAAAATAACCAGTGAGCTGGGGCTGGGAGCTGCTGAAGGCAGGTAATAAGAATTTCAGAGTTGTTATAACCCCTGGACCAGCCCCACTGTGCCCGTGGGAAGGGGCGAAGTCTCTACTAGCTGACTTATGAGCCTCGTTGGCTCCGTCTTGACAACGTAAGAACAAAGGTCAGTTCTTGCACATGTACTTCTTGTGCACGGGTGCTGATGGAGTAGTAGGGTAGTTCCTTTGCTCTTCCTTGGGTCACTGACATTGATCGCCACTGTCACCGTTCCCACTGCCTAAATAGCCTTCTGGAGGGGAATTCCAGCGGTAACCTGTGCTCACCGTTGATCTGGTTTCCATACTGTCCTTGGTCACGGCACTCCCAGGCTGGACACCTTCCAGTGGTTTCCCTTAGGTTTAGAACTCTTACTGTTGGCAAGATTTTCTTCTCCCTTCTACCCTTCCGCCAAATTATATGTCACCGGCAACTCTGTTGTCTTGGGGCCCTTGCATATGGCCTTCCCACTGCCTTCACCCGCCCTCTCCAGTTCCATCTAGCAGACACCTTTGCATCCTTCAAGTTCCCGGTCAAATAAAGAAGGCCCTCCTTGAACCATGTTGACTAGTTGGACTTGTCTTGCTATATGCAGCTCTAGCATCCTGAAAGTCCACTTTTGGGATGTTTATTTAATTTGTATTTTTGTATTCAGAGTCTGTGGGCCTTATGAGACCATAGTCTCTGAGAAGTCACTGCACAGTACCAGGCACCTGATAGGTGCTCTGTCCCTTTGCCAGGTGAATGAATGAAGCTTTTTAAGACAGAAGGTACTGTGTTTTGTACCCTCACAACCAGCATTGTACCTGGCACCTAATAAATACTGGTTGAATGGAGCTCGATGGAGAGGCAGTGGGGCAGGTTTACTTTAGGGGCTGCGACCTGGTTGTAGGGTATCAGGCCTCATCCCCTTGACTCCATCCCAGCGGGGCCCAGGTCTGAATACCTTTAGAGGTCAAGGAGGGAAGGGTGATGGTGGTAGCTGGGGGTTATCGTCCATCCGTTGGCCTTTTGAAAAGAAAAAAAGACAAACACATGGGTTCCTTAACAAAAAATATTTCTAGAAATAATTTCTAGAACTCAGTATTTTATTGCCATATTTTTGAAATGTGAACGAGAAACCAAAACAGGAGAAGAGGCTGTTCTCATGGCAACCTTTGCATTCTGTTTGCAACCTTCGCCTTCTTGAAAGATTCCCATATGAGCTGTGGTTATAGTGTTCAAGTAGACGTCTCGTTTTTGACCCGGGAGTGAGAAGAATAATTTTTAGGCGATGAAAATAAATACTCACCTGACTAGTAAGTACAGAAATGGGTCTCAGGGCTTCGGATATCAGCTCCACCATCTGAAATGTAAATATCCCCTGAAATTCCCATTTAAGAGCAGATTTCACCTGCAAGTAGACTGTTATATCTTCCTGAAAAATATATACACCCTAGTGAGGGAATAAACACATCATTACACTTTCATGACAGATAAGCTCAGCTCTGTTCGGGTGTAAACTCATTTTTCTTGGGTTGACCTTTAAATAGTATTGTGCTATTGTATGGGATTTAAATCAATAATTTTGTCAAAGCAAAATATACTGCAGGTTTTTTTTTTCTTTCTTTATCATTTAAACAGTTCTGTAAACTCTCAAGGAGTAATGGATTTCAACATGTTGTCCCCAGGAAGGGAACAGGGGACGGGGCACGGGAAGCCACGTATAAAAACTCACTCAGTGGCAACGAGGCAGGAGCCTGTGATGGCAGCAGATCTAGACAGTTGCGTTTTTTTCCTCTCAGGCAGCTGAGGTGGAGGTGCCAGTGCGGGCTGTAATTAGTGGTGTAATACCTTTTCTGCATTCCTGTTACAAAGCAACAAAGTGTCCCAGGTGTGAGGAGGTTAAAACGAGAAGTACCCGGTAGTTATGAAGCCGCAATAATGAGTTTCCTTCTCCTTACCATGGATTTGTGTGATATACAGCTTGCAATTAAGCATGGCTTGGTGATTCAGTGATTAATGTATATACAGCTCCTAAAGGAGGGAAGCCGCCCTCCCGTCACATCCTTCATGATGTTTACAGCTGGGTACCTATTAACAGGAAGATGGAAAGGGCCATTTACAATTCAGTAACCTTTATGACAGTGAACTCTTTAATCAGCATTTTATTTCCTTTGTAACACTTTAGTCATCTACAAATGTCAGAATAAAATAGGGCCATGAAATATTTAGGATCGGCATGTGGAAATTGACTTCCCTTGATTTAAGCTGCTGTGTCTTTTCATTTTGTTGTTTTGGGAGCTTTTACTTTTATTGAAAGACAATTTATAACTAAATGCTCCCAACAGTGACTGGCATTAGGGTAGGAGGAATTTCAGAGAGCCAAGTTCTGGTTCTATAAAATGTGTTGATGCTTGCTATATTAGGTAATAAGTTATTCAAATAAAAACATTAGCGAAGGGTTTGCATTTCAGAGCAGTATTTAGTAGAGGTACAGCCGACTCTGCAGAGTTTATGACAAAATGCCCCCGACATATTTTAGAAAGGTAATTAAGTATGAAGTACATCCATAATAATTTAAGTCAGTTATAGTGTGTACCTGAAATATGCGTTATTGTCTCGCATTATTTTCTTAGTGGGATTCTGGGCCTTTTTCAATTCAACAATAACCACCTTTCATCTTTTGTGTATTCTTGCAAATGTATGTAATATGTATTAGCAGAATTGCCGTGTTTATATTTAAAAAGAATCTTTAGACAGTGATGTTGTATTAAATGATTGCATTGTTGTTTACTTGTATCTTTTGTTAAGTTGAATCATTTTAAGCCAGTGAACCCAAACATATCTCAGATGACATGTCTTAAAAATTAACCTTGGGGAAAAACAAAAACAAAAACAAAACAAAACAAAAAATTAACCTTGGCCCATGACACGCTTTAAGAATTTGGCCTTGTGAGGTACTGCCCTCTATCCCAACAAAGGTTCGCGGTGGCTTCTTGTCGACCGTGGGAGGCACCTTAGTTTCGGGAGACCGTCTTTTTTCAGGGGCAGTGAGAGTCTTGGTCTCATGTGGGCCACACGGGGCTGCCTTTCACACTTCCTTACAAAATACTGGGAGGGTGTTAACCTTTTCTGCTGTATGGAAACCAGTAACTGGAAGCAGCAAACATGGTGTGTTGGAAAGACCAGCAGCTCGAGTGTCAGTCCCATGTGACAGGAACTTCCTGTCACAGACAGGTTCCTTACGTTTCTGGGTTGAAGAGAAGGAACTGTAAACTGAATTGGTTGACTGGACTAGGTGTGCCTTCCAGGGAGCAGTGAGGAAGAGAGGAAGGAGAATACGTGGAGAATAAATGAGGACCTGAAGTTCGAACTGCCACAAGGAAAGGGGTTCTGTGTAAGATTGCGTTCGATACACATCCTGAGGAGAATGTCCTTCCCGAGATGGCAGGAGGAGAGCTGCCGTGGGCTGGGGCAGGTCCAATCATCTCATGAACGTGTTGTAGCTGAGGTAAGGTGTCTACCGAAGGACTTCCCACAGAAGAAGACCCCGGTATTACTTTCTCTTTTCCTTGTTTTCATGACAGGACAGCGACCCTAGCTGTGTTTTGGTAACAAAACCCCACTCTCCGAAGTCTCAGCCAGTTGTTCGAGTCACAATGTTTATGGAGAGTTAAGGTATTAATCTCCGACTCGAGAGTTTCCCCCACGTAGTTCACAGAGTAAGGAAAGAGGGAAATCCAAGGACTGGAAATTGTACGCTGACCAAGGAAAGGGGCTTGGGGCTTGGGATAGTTAGAGAACAATTTTTTCTTGATTTTTTTTTTTTTCCTATCTCTCCTCCTTGTCTTGTTTCCAGCTGACTTTAGAAATAGTTTTTCGGAACATTAAATGGGTGATAACAAGCAAGATCTTATAAGGGGCTGTAGGGGGGGACTCCAAACCCTCAGACTTTGAAGACTGAGGTTTTAAATTAAACAGGAGTGGCTGAGGGACTGCATCACTGAGGCTGGCAGTGTGCACGGGTGATGGGAAAAGACCGGCTGGAAGGGTAGGTTGAACCCTGTGGGAGGCCGGTCTAGGAGGGCAGCATTTCAAAGACTTTGGTTCCATCTTTTGCCCATCAGCTCACAAGAGGTCTCCACCATGGCGTCTTGGATGACAGGAAGCAGTGGGAGCCTACAAAATTTTGGCGGCTATAGGTTTTGCTCCCAGATTTCCAATTTTAATTCACTGAACTTTGAATTTTTGAAAAATTCTTTTAAATTCAAAAAGTATCGTCAAAATAATCATAGAAAGTTTGAAAAAAAAAATGAAAGAATAAAACCCCCTCTAATTCTGCCAGGTTGGCACAACTATCATTATGTGTGTATATTCTGTCTTTTTCCAGAGGCATAATCCTGCATAGTTGAAATGAGAGCCAAGTGTCAATTTTATGTTCAGCCTTTTTCATCTTACATTAAATAATACGCATTTTGCCATGTTGCTTCATGGTCGTCATGATTATCATTTTTGAAGTCTGTATAGTATGTCCTCAAATAAGCATTCCATAATTTAAAAAATAATTTTAAACATATTTTTACATATTTGTAAATCTTACTATATAGGCTGAGTAGTTTGCTCCCATTTTTTTTTGCCATAATAACAGTATAATGTATGTCTTTGTGCATATGAATTTTGGTTTATTTTCTTAGGAATAGAGTCCCAGGTATAGAATTATTGGGTTGAGGTGATTGCATTTCATTGTATCACTTACCTACTTACAGCCCCAAACCTCTTAAAAGCCTTAGATAAATTTCTTCCAAGTTCTGGGCTATGTATATACTTTAGACCTCAATGCTTTTTATGAGAAGCTTGTGTTTCTGTAGAGAATTTGGGGTATTTTGAAGGCTCATGAGGTCCTAAGGTTATGTAGATGATACCATTCGTTTACAGTTCTGCTTTAGTAGACGACAGCCGATCAGGAAAAAAGATCAGACTGAATAAGGACTGGCATCTGGTGGCAGCCAGAATCTGTTCGGCACTATCAAGCAGGTCGATCTCACCGAATCTCAAAACAATCCTGTAGGTGGGGGATCCGTAGCCCTAGCCGTTTTTTTCCAGATGAGGAAATGGAAACTCATCAAGGTTGGTTGATGTGCCTGAGGCCTTCCAGTTTGTGGGGAGCCAGAGTTCGAACTTGGAGCCCCCTGAGCCAAGCCGGTACCTGCCCCGGTGTGCCGTGTCGTCTCTGTCGGGAAGTCGGCGGCTGGAGCACTCGGGGCTCCCCGCTGTCCTCTAAGATGAGCAAAAAAGGGTCGTTCCCCCTTGGTACCCTCAGAAACTTTGGCCTATAGGACTTAGGTCTTTGTAATGTTTCCTGTGCCCTTCGGCAGAGCCATCTTTACATGCTTCTCTCAAATGAGAAACCCTAATTTTTAATGCCCAAAGGTGGTGGGGATCCACAGGGTACCGGTGGGCGAGCAGCCGGCAGCATACTCGGGGTGTGTGTGCGTGGTGGGGGGTTTCTGGGGCAGTGGGGGCCCCTCTGGGCCCTACCCGACTGCGTCTGTGTGCTCTCCCGAAAGCAGTGAGGGCTGGGCATGTGTCAGGCAGGAAGAGGAGACGGCCTTGCGTGGGAAGCCGGATTGGGAACTGTAGGTGTAGGGTCGGCCCAGACAGAGGGACGGTCTGGAAGAACCTCCACCGAAGCACTGTGGAACAGTAAGGGAAATGAGTATGCTCAAAGTTAAGACACGAGTTCAAGGGCGTCATGCCCGTGGATGGCAGGCAAACTTGGAGGCAGAGCTCTGGCATCCCTGCGTTGAGCCAGTGAGTGATGCACACGAAAGGAGGTGACTCAGCCACCAAGCTGGGAACCAGGAATGGCTCTGGGATCCTGGTCTCCCTCTTTCCCTGTCCCCGGTCGCCTCTCCTTTGAGCTGCGTGGGCGCTGGAGTTCGTAATGGTTTTTCAGGACTTGGCTGGGTTTTAAATAAGGCGGGAAGGCGATTGGGTGGTGAGGGGTTGGGAGGCTGGTGGTCACTGGTGTTTGGCTCCTGGTGTCTCTATGACCCTGTCACTTGGTCTGCCCCGTACTGCACTTGGCCTGCAGCCTGGCATTTCTCCGCGTTGCGGGTGGGCACGAGGCATCGGTGTCAGGGTTATTTTTTTTTCTTCTCCCCTTTTTACCCCCTGATGCTGAGGACACGTTAACCCGCATCCATTCCCCCGCCTTGCCCCTTCTCGGTCAGGATTATTTAAATGTTTATCCTTCCTTCCTTCTTGACCTTTCTCGCTCAGTCCTAGTTCCCGGGTCCCGCTTGTTTTGTGTTTCATGAGCTTAGCAAACCGTGGCCTCCAATTCCCTAGTTCTAGTGTTTTCACTTAAGATGAGGAGTGATGAGCCAAAGGTTTCAGGCTCAATCCTTGAGCAAAGGGCCGCTCTGACAGGGATTATTATTTATTTGTCATCTTGGATGTAATAAGCTGTAGGTACAGCTTCGAGAGCCCTTGATTTATTGCGCCGTCTCCTGCCACTAGCAGGGCGTCTGCAGCAGCGAGCGCGATGAATACCGCGCTGTCAGCCCTGCCGATCTGTCTCCGCCGCTGCTCGCTCTCTCGTAACACGTTCCCATTTCATGCCGGCATACATAAACAATCTTTCATTATTTTGATGCCTTTTTCATATTTGTTCTTTACAGAACATAAAGTTGGAATTTATGGGTTTCCTTTACATTATTTCAACACACTCCACCATTTTCCGGGTTTGTGGTTTAACTCTCAGAAATTGGCTGCCAGGTGATTTAGTTATTTTGGCTTTCTAGTTTTATAGTTATTTAATATCGCAGTGCCAGATACGGAGAAAATGGAGTGCACGCAGGGTGAGGGATTTGCAGCGTCGGCTCTTGTCATCAAGGCGGCGCGATCGCAGGGAGGAGGCGGGAGGGTTAACGACGAGGCCTGGGAGATGGGAGATCATTTGCTTATTTATTTATTTATTTTTAAAAATCCCCTCTTAAAAATCTTATCGACGCTGTGGCCAGCTCGGGTTCCTTGGTGGAGCTTGAAAGGAGAAAGGGAACATCCCACAACTGCTGGGAATTGGGAAGGTTTTCTAAATTGGGGCTTCCAACGCCTCACTTGCTATTATTTTCTTCCCTCTCAGCTTTTCAACAGAGCGGCTTCGGCTCTCTCGATGGTCCCCTGTGCTCTCTGTGTCTTGCATTCATCCCTGCCCTCCCTCCGTTTTTGCTTCTGTGTTTTAGAGACTTGGTCGTACTGCCTAATTTCAAATAATTTTCCTGTTACATTTAGTTCCCCTAACTGGGAAGACAGCTTGCATTTGAAGGCATTTGTTTAAGGACAAGGAAGTTGCTGGCTCCTTTTCCCCATTAGAAAGCGAGGCTTGGGAAATGGAGGGTGTATCTGTTAATTCGTTCACTTATTTGCACTGGCCTATTTGTATGGCTGTTCTCTGCACACATCCCCCATGCCCCCCACCCGCCTTATTTTAGTCTTTTCAAATTTCGTTATCTTAATTTAAACCAAACATAACCGTTAAATATATATTCTCTAACTTGGGCACTTTCATCTTTTTGATTTAAAAAGAAAAAAGTTCCCTCCAGTTATTTTCCTTGAAATTTAAATTTTCAGAGAGCTAGTGGAAGAAATTCATCGAGTAGATTGCACTGACAATGTCCAAACTGGCGACAAGGACTTTATGTATGCGCGTGAAAGTACTGCGTGTGTGTGTGTGTGTGTGTGTGTGTGTCTGTGTGTCTGTGTGTCTGCGTGTCTGTCTGGTCTGCGCACAGGGTATGGATCAGTCCATGGAGGAGCCTGGTGAATTTCACTCCTCTTGGTAGTTCCTGGCAATACAAGCCATTGACAGGTGAGATCCTATTCCAGTCAAGGTCAGTTAATTGTGTGGAAGTCACTGCGTTTGGGAAGTTTAAGTCCTTTCCAGGGACAGTGCTAATTGGGATTCTGTGGCTGAAGTTGCGGCTCCTTTCGGGGAAGGTGTCTTGCTTGCGTGTTTCTCTGTGGGTGTCCGTACTGGCTCCTCCACTGAGCCCCGTGAGAGGAAGGGGCCCAAGCGAGGGGTGCTCTGCTGTGGGAAAGTTGTTTTCAAGCCTGTCTCCTCCTTGAAAGACATTAATGAATGTGGATTTGAATGCCATAAATGCAAGATAATTTTGTCACTCCTCGCTTCCCTTGGCCGCCTTCATTAGAGAGGTAGGGAATTTGCTTAGCTCACATCACATTGTACGGGCCTGTTGTGGCTGGAAGGAAACCCGAGTTAATTAATATGAGAAATTTGTTTTGTGTCCCTGGTTAAAAAGACGGTGCACGTTGGTGTTGTCAGCAGAAGCTGCTTGTCACTTTGACCTGTTCTGTTAAGTGTTTGATGTGTTTTCTCAGAGTGATCTGTGAATAACAGTAGAGCCCAGCCAGAAAAGAAACCGAGGGAGCAATAGCAGAATTAATATCTGGGAGCGTTGATAATTATATATCAGAATCTAATTTTTAGCACAGAAAATGTGTTAATGACAGAGAGGAAAACAAAAACCACTAGCTTCTCCCAGCAGGCCCCAAAGTGTCATTTATTATTTCTCAGCTGGATATCTATCAAGTTTATGGGTTAATTTTTCTGTAGACTGTTATTTATGGGTTTTTGTTTGTTTTCAGCCATCATTACTAACAACACGGTTAATAGCAATCATTTGTTATCCAGCACTAGGCGTGATGCCTCAGATGAGAGCACTGAACTGAGAATACTCATTTGGTAGCTGAATAAGGCCCTGACAGGGCCCATTTATAACAAGCTCATTCTATAATGTCCAGCCTATTAATAAAATTTTGTTGCTGTCTAATTAGAGATGTCTGATGTGTATAGTAGCAACGCAGAGGAGACTTTGTGCCACTGCCTTTTTTCCTCCCCTTCCCCTGTCTCTTGTGTCACGGCCAAAGCCCATCTGGGCATGTGGGTTCGAGAAAACAAAAGGAACGAGGAGCAAGGGGGTGGGTGGAGGTTCTGGATTAGGGGCATGGCGGTAGAGCCGAGTGGAGACAGGAGAGCAGGAAGGCCTTGCTGGCTTTCCAGTGCTCTGTTCTCTTCATGCTGTTGCCTGCACAGCCCAGGTTGGTCATGGGCCGTTCCCCTCCCGAATCTTTCTTGATGCGAGGTGTGCGGTGGGTCATGGGTGCTGCGACCGATTTCCTAACACACACCAAAACTTAAAACATCTGAGTCCAGGGCTTAGCTCTTCAAAGTCGGTGCCTGGAAAGGTAACACATCATGTATTCCTAAGTCATGAGAATTTCTTCTGGAAACTTCTCTTAGTTTGTTCACACAGGTTGTCCGTTTCATTCACTGTGGAAGCGAATAGTCTCTTCAAATAAGAATTGGGGGTGCTAGACTAAAACACCAATCTCAGTATTTTGTGGTCACGCTTTGGATTGAGAAATGGGTTCCATTAAGTCATTTTTTGTCCCAGGAGAGCTTTCAGGTTTTTTGTTTTTGTTTTTTGTTTTTTAATGACAAAGAAGCTCTGGGGCTAGGTGACTGGATGTGCTCAGGTATTGGGCAAAGAGTTGGAATTCCAACAGCTACGTTCGCATTCTGACGCCCTTACTTAGCAGTGGATGACTGGGGGAAAGTTCATGAATTGCTGGATTTCCACTTTCTCAGTTCCCCAAATCCCTGGACCAGTCCCTGGGGAATGGTGTGGTACGAGGATCAGACAACATACATGAAAGTGCCTTGCAAGTAGCAAGACCTCCCGAACGCTAGCTAGCTACTTACAATTATCAGTAGTTACAGAAAATCCTACCCCACTGAGCTGCTTTGTTTTAAAGTCATTTTAAGCACAGTGGTATAAATAGTTCTACTAATTTAACTGCTCATATTTCAAGTGAAATTCTGCTTTCCACCCTAAGAGTAAAATTTAAAGAAATGTGTAGCATTGAAAAGTTTTTTTTATCATCCTGATTATGGTTTATTGTGAAGTTTGCCCTGTTCGGGGGGAGAGGGGAGAAGAGGAGTTTAGAATTCAGGAAAGAAATATTTTAATAATTTGGCAGGTGCTCAGAATTCTACATCTTTGAATTAAGAGCACACAATCAGGCAGTACACGGAAGAATGTTTTAAAATAGTTTTGTTGCTAGGTAACTATTTTCCTCTTTAGTAAGCTCCCCCCCTCCATGAAATGTTTTGCAAATGATCTTTTGAATAAGAATAATCATGTAATATTTTTCTCCCAGCATATCTGTTTGATTTTGAAGGTAAAACTTTAAAAAAAAAATGCGCTGCAAAATTTCCCTCCTAAACTGGCGATGAAAGTGCTGTGTAGGGCTGGGCTTGCACAGGCCTGGGTAGTCTGCTGGGTTCTTTACCCCCCCCCCCAACCTGCGCTTGACTACAGCTTATCAACCCTTAATTAGTGCTACATTTTCTCCCTGTGATTTCTATTGATGTGTGGTGCAGGAAGCTGGATTGAGCCTCCACCTGACTGGTGTGCAAATTGTTCTAGAAAATCCAGCAAACATCTCTCTCCACTCCCCGCCAACCCCTGCTACCCCTATTTCTCCCCCCCCACCCCCGTTTCTCTTTCCTTGTGTCTTTCTCTCTTCCATTCTCTTCGGTAGAGAAGGTGAAAAGCAGGACGATAGGAATCAGGTGGAGTATTAGTGTTTTTGCTGGCTGAGCAATAGAAAGCGACAGGCGGCTGACGGGGCCTCTGTCAGCAGATCGGGAAGCAGGCAGGCTGTGGCAGGAGGGGGCTCCCCCGCGGCCTCGGGGTGGCTGCAGCACAGAGCCGGGATGAAGTCAGCACTGACAAAGTGAGGGGATTGATGGATGGACAAAGCAGGCAACTGGATGTGAGAATGGATGAGGGCAGAGGGGGAATTTAACACAGACAAACAGAATGAAAGACAGAGAGGAATTGCCTGCTCAAGGATGCCCGCCCTTAGATCCCACAGCAATTTACTCACTGCTAACTGAACACCCGAGGAGCCTTTGCATCTTTGCAGATTTTCCTAGCCGCCGCGGCAGAGGGGAGCCAGCAGATTCCAGCGAGTGGGTGCCAGCCTCTTGCTCTTCCCACCTCCCTCTCTTCCACCCCCCCACCCCACCCCATTCACTCTCACTCATTTAATTCAAACTGAGCGGCTGATTATTTCCAATAAGTTCACACAGTGTTTCTGTAGAATAAATTTTCTTGCCCTGCCATTATTTTAATGTTTCCACTAAATTTGCTTTAATCAGTTACTGTTGCCTTAGTGCAGTAAATAACAATATTTACCTCTCCTACCTCTCCTTTTGAAGGTGATGTTTCTAGAAGGAGAGCTTTTGTTGCTTCATGAAGGCGTGTGATCGCCAGGATAACGCATGCCTCCTTTGTGCGGAAGAACTTAGTGTCTTTCCACCTTTATCCAGTCCACGTACGTTAACGAGAGACTCAATACTTAACGCTGGTAACATTTTACTTAAAGATAGGAAGTGGGCTCTAAGCCAAATCCCAATATATTATAGGAGGCAAAGAAAGAATTGAAGAGGGTAGATCTCACGTTAAGTGTTACTACAATTAAATAAAAAAACCAACCAAACAAAAAATTACTTGGGACAGAAAAAAGGTGAATTTTATTTTTTCCCCCGGAGAAAAATGTAGTTTTGGGTATGGTACAATAGGTTTACTATTTGTGGAGTGGCTATTTCAGAAAAGAACAGTGTGGAGTATGGTCCAAAACGTATTTGTGGTTTTTTTTTTTCTTTATAAATACAGTCAGTGATTGTATGGAGCAATAGAAGGTAAATCAAATTACTATAATTGAGTACCATGTTCTAATATATATTTAGGATTTTGTTTCATTGTATGAATAAAGTTATCGGAGACCAGTTGATGGAGGATACTTGGATAAGAATTAGTATTATTAAACTTCTAAAAGAGAAACATAAACACACACGCATTGTCAGAAAAGTGCAAAGGTAACTTATCCCCAACTTAATTCTCTCCAGCCTTAAGGGTGATGGTTTCAAAATGAGCCATTGTGTCTTTGGTTCTCTCAAGGAACCTGGGACCTTACGGAGCTCGGAAAATCTCTTTCTCATTTTGGAATACGCTGAAGGAAACTTTGTATTTCAGAATTGATGCTGATGGGTCTAATGCATCCTTTACACATTTTCCGTCCAAAAATAAAGTTTCTTTTTTCCTTCTTCCCCTCCCCATCCGTTCTTCCCTCTCCCCTCAGAGAAATGGCCTGGGAAGACCAAGAGTTTCTGATCTTTTTTTTTGTTGTCGTTGTTGTTCTATATTGCCAAAAAAAAAAAAAATTCCCCCTTAAGGGTGCTGGTTTAATGTGCACACACCTGGTTTTGAGGCGCTATCTTCCTTGTGACATTCCTCCAGACTGCACTTATTTCTTTGCTCAGATTCCACATAGAACTAAATGTCTGAGGTAGCAACACCGTTCTAAGAAATGCCGGCCCAGAATGCACTATCAGCTGCCTTCACAATTAAAGCAAGGTCTTGGGAGAAGGACTGTTGACTTGCTAGAAATGATGAATGGGAGTTTAAAAAAATGAAATTAATACGTTGTCCACTGCATGGAGATCCATGAGACATATTTTCAGGTACGGCATAGATTATCTATCACTCTGCCGATGCTGAAAAGTGGATTTGCCCTCAGGCTCACGCCCACATGGCTCGCGCAGACTCAGGGCTGTGGCAGCCTGGCAACCTTTGCCCAGCCTCAGGTACGAGCCAGCATCGCTTTGGGATCATCTGAGTTTCGAGCTGGCTAACTGCTCAGATATTATATCATACATTAATTCTGGTATTGAGTAATTTTTCAAAGGTTGAAAAATTTGACAAGTGATAAAATTAAGTTTACTAAGGCTGGCTCACACGTGGCCCAGAGATGCAGTTCAGTGTAACAGGTCGCAGAGGATCCTGGTCCTCTCGGAGGCGATCTCAGGAGACTTTTGAGAAAAGAAGGGTAACTCTTCTCACATGGGGATCCCCGATTTGTGGAGGCAGGTTAAGAACTGAGTTTTGTTTTGCCTTTATTTATCATAGCTTCCAAGATCTTTAGATCCGATTTGCCAGCACATCTGGTAAGAATCACTGCCCCTGTGCTTCCCAGAAGCAGAGAATAGGTGTCCGAGGCCCCTCTCCTCAGAGATTCTGATATAGTCACATGGGGTGAGGTCCATGCCAAGGATGCTGACACGTGGTCCAGAGATATTTCACCTTTCCCCCCTTGTTCTTTTGGGGTCCATTTGGATAGTTCCAGTACATCCCTTCCAAATCCCTTAGACTTTTGAGCTTTTAAATGGGTAAGAAACACAGAATGTTCACTCAATTTTCCTTTCTTTTCTTTCTTTCTTTTTTTTTTTTTTAAAGATTTTACTTATTTATTTATATGACAGCGAGAGACNGAGCTTTTAAATGGGTAAGAAACACAGAATGTTCACTCAATTTTCCTTTCTTTTCTTTCTTTTTTTTTTTTTTAAAGATTTTACTTATTTATTTATATGACAGCGAGAGATCACAAGTAGGCAGAGAGGCAGGCAGAGAGAGAGGGGGAAGCAGGCTCCCTGATGAGCAGAGAGCCCGATGCGGGGCTCGATCCCAGGACCCTGAGATCATGACCTGAGCAGAAGGCAGAGGCTTTAACCCACTGAGCCACCCAGGTGCCCTCAATTTTATTTTCTACTTAATTTATTTCAACCTTTTTTTCTTATCATAAATGAAATACATGTTTACTGTAGGAAGTTTGAAAAAAAAAGGAATATTCTGAAGAAAAAAGATACCCAGAAGTTACCACTGTTAGTATTTTGTTCTGGATCTTTCAGTCTTTTTAGAAAAAAAGCAAAATACAGTACATTTTTGGAAACTTGGATCACTCTGTAATCTTTTCTGCAACTTTTGTATCTATCAATATATATTTTTAGCATATTCTCCTGCCCTTAATAATTCTTCTGAAACATGGTGGCTAGTGGAGACACAGTGTAATTGGTCCGGTTTTATTTGCCAGTCTTTTATTGTTGGGCATCTAGGCTACTTACATTTGTTTCCTATATAACTGTGATGAACTTTGGTCTAATTGGCAATTAATGATAATTTGATTATTCTTTTTAAAATTAATGAAAGTTAGATTGCCTTTCCTCCTTCCCTCCCATCCCTTCATCCATCTATCCATTCCTGGTTTTGAACACTTGATTTATCGTGGTTTCACAAGACCAGTGTCTGCCCCACATTAATAACTTCTTCCTGGGGCTGTAGAGAGTATAAATTGTTCTATAAGTCACTGCAGTCTTTCAGTATCCTCAGTACTATTAGTATCATGACCGTCTGTTTCAGAGCTACCATATCTCAGTGCTGGAAGAGACATCCCCAAAGAGGAAGCCACCCACTGGTGAAGGACCCGTTGTTGGGGATCAGCAAGATGTTTGGAGGGCGAGGATATCAGCAATACCTACGACAAACAAAGCAGTTTTGCTTTTTGGGTTTGACGTCCGCTTAGCAAGTCCTGCTCCTTAGTGGATCTAGTCTGATTCCATTCCTCTCATAGATGAGGACACAGAGTCTTAGAAATGTCCAGTGACAGACATCTTTCACAGTTCTCCATCCCCTGGCACTTTTTATTTCCCTTTGCTGGCAACCCCACTATCATGCTCTGTTCCATCAGTGAGCTCAGACTCATGAAAGAATAAGAGTAAGGAAATCTTTCTCCCATTCAGTGGATCCTTAGTCCACATTTTTGGGGCTGACGGAGTGATCTGTTTGTGGTTATTAGCACAGAGTTGGATCTTCGCTTGCCATTCATTTTCCCCAAACGCCCAGTTATGCAGCAAATATAAAAAATTACCACCTGGGGCGCCTGGGTGGCTCAGTGGGTTAAAGCCTCTGCTTTCGGCCCAGGTCATGATCTCAGGGTCCTGGGATCGAGGCCCGCATCGGGCTCTCTGCTCAGCGGGGAGCCTGCTTCCCTCTCTCTCTCTCTGCCTGCCTCTCTGCCTCCTTGTGATCTCTCTCCCGCTGTGAAATAAATAAATAAAATCTTTAAAAAAAAAAATTACCACCTGGAGAATATTCACAAATTTTAGTACTGGCTGATTATCAGATAGGGACTGTCAATCTTAGTACATGTTCTCCTGGCCCATTACTGGGCAGGTTGAAGCAGTTCTGGGACTCCATTTCCTCAGATATAAAGAGTGTTGAGTGAGTCCAGATCTGAGGGTGCAGACAGCTCCAGTTTTGGGTTCAAGGAAAACACTATGAAAGGAGTAATAGGAGCTTTGCAAATGGAAGGTACTATTCAGAGATCATGTGAGGTTTGGATCATCATGACAGGCTTTATGAAAGAAGTGGAATTTGAGCGGGCTCTGAAAGACAGGATTTAAAGAAGCAGAAGAAGAGTGGAGAGGACATTGCAGGAAGAGGGTAGTGTGAGTAGAAAGATGGGGGCAGGAAAGTAGAGAAGAGCAAGGAGAACTGTTTGCTGGCATGGCAAACAGTAGAGAATCAAGAGTAAGGTTGACACCTACTAGTGAATTCCATTTCTTTCTTCGTTCATGGCACAAGTATTTGAGCGTCTGTTATGTGCCTGAAAGAGCTTCTAGTGAGAAAAGTAGGGGGAAGTGTGAGTGCAAAATCCTGAGGGTAGGTATAGAACGTCTTCCCAGTAATCACCCCTGTTCTCCCTTACGCTTATACTCAGAGCCCCGTTCATGTAATTAACCCTTTGTGTCATTGAAGGACCTTCATGACCTTCATGTCATGGAATCATGGAAAGTATTTCCTCCTCAGTCTCCTGTGATTAGTTTGGGCACAGGCATGTGATCGTGCTTCTGTCAGTGGTCATGACGTGTGGTCTGCATGGTGGGGACTTGTGGGAAAGTTTCCCTCTCTAATGAAGAGAGGCCATTTTCTGGGCGTGGTTGTGTCTACATGTGATGCCTGCAGCAGTCATCTTAGCTCCATGAGGAGGAGTTTTGAACTGAAGGTGGCAGTACCAGGGTCCTTAGCGATATCATGATTGGTGAATTAACCCCGGAAAACCTCTTCTCTTTGGACTTCCATTGTATAATAAAGCCTTATTATTCAAGTAACTTTTCTAAAAATCTTGGCACAGTGTTTTTTGTCTGATGCATTTCATTTAAGATCTGCTCAACTGTTACTTCTCTGGAAGACCGTCTCCAGTGCTACGTTAAATAGGACAGAGGCGTAACTTCAGCTCTGACATTGATTGCAAATCTTGCACACGCTAAAGTTCAGGCTAGTGGGATGGGAAAGGGGACCATGGGAGTTCCACAGGGCCATTTGGACTGAGCCTCCCTCCTGTGCT
Source organism: Ailurus styani (assembly GCA_002007465.1). Classification (NCBI taxonomy): domain Eukaryota; kingdom Metazoa; phylum Chordata; class Mammalia; order Carnivora; family Ailuridae; genus Ailurus; species Ailurus styani. The sequence continues at coordinate 63,768 of LNAC01000047.1, read as the reverse complement.
ATCTCCTCACACGACTCTTGCTCAGGTCCATCTTCATAAATGGTGATTTCAGGAGCCCATTTGCTCCACATAAAAGGTGAGCGGCTCCGTGTATAATAAATCTCAGTGCGGTGTACATGCTATCATTCCCTTCATTTGACCTTGGTGAAACAGGCTGATGGGGCAGTGAAAAGTATGATATGAAAAATGAGTGAGCAGAGCAGAGTGAGTAGTGAATCATTCTTGTGTGTGATTAGCTGTGAAAAATCTCACCAACATGACTCAGAGTACACATTTTCTTTTCTCCCTTTTCCCATCCCACTTCTCCCCACAATACCTTGTCAGCCACCCCACAAGTGAGCTTTCCCACACGTGACCTTCTCGTGTTTAGTCGCGGTCATCAGATCCATACCGGGCTTCCTGGACTGTGAGCTCGGGGGTAAGGGAAAGTGGGATCCCAGGAGGAGAATCTTCTTTTGTTTGGGGGGGGGAAGCAGCAAATGGAACTCAGCTGAAGCCTTGGGGAGTCCTGTCCAGGGGCATGTTGAGAAGGCAGGGCTGTGACAGAATGACTCGGTAGGCGTTGTAAATCTGCAGTGATACCTGAGGACACAGTGACTCGCGGTTGAGGTGTCCATCCGTTCCATTTGCAGAGTCAAGCCCTATAAAAACAGGGCGATGGGATGGTAAATCAGGTTTCCTGGGGAGTCATGGGATCCTGCCACAGAGGGCTCGAGTGCGTAAAACGGAAACCTGCCTTTAATGGCGTGGCTCTTACAGCCAAGCTGTGGAGGTCATGTCGGTGGCACATGGAAGTGCTTTTAGAAGAGAATTCCCTGCTGCACTTGCTCTCTCCGGGCACAGTCTACCTCACTGTCCTCTTGATGTGACATCCATGGGACGGGAGGCCGTTGGGGGGCAGGTGGGGGCTGAGGAGCGGTCAGAGATGCCTCCTCTGGCTGACTTGACTGGACGACTTCAGTTAGCTGTTCAGTCTCACTGCAGAACCTACAGATTGGCCTGCCTGCCCTTCTAAACGGAGAACATATGTTCATTTTAAGGACCAGCAGAGTGTTCACTGAAGTAGGCACCTGCTAGCAATTCCTCTGATGGGGATTATGAAAGTGACCTTCATTCCTTATTTAGTTCTTCTCCATGTGTTCTCTGACCACTGGGTAAAACTTCAGTAGTTGAGATACTTGGGACCAAGGTTTGGTCCTAGTTACCGGGCAAAAAATTAATTTTTTGATTTTTGAAATGTTTTATTGCTTCAAAATACAGTCCGCAGCTAGTGAGGGTTTCTCAGAGGATGTGTGAACACCACACGTGAACAGCAACAACAAAATATAATTAGCTTTTTAATTTTTTTTTCCTGTATAAGTGGATGATTTTTCTCAAGGTGGTCCAATCTGACTCTACAATCTCCTTTGCACCATTTATTATGTATCAGTTGCCACAACAGTGCTGCTCTTAGAAAAAATCCTCCGACATCTCGTGACACTCGGTGATGAGCAGTTAATACGACCCTGAAAGGTTTGCAGATGGACAGAGCTCCGCTTCCTGTGTAGATCTGTGCACTGGTTCTGCTGCTCTCCTTCGGGCGTCTCTATCTGGCCTGGAAGCAGGGACTTTGCAGCCAAGCTCTTCTGATTTCAGATGTTGCAGGCTTAGAGAGGGCCAAGGATATAAGTGATGCCTTGAAGTATAGACTCAGAACTGGCCCATTGTGATTTCAGTTCACATTCCGTGGTTATAATGAGATCTTGCAGTCGAAAGCATCATCAGTGGATTAGGGATAAGTACTCCACTGGTAGGAACTACCAAATCACGTGGCAGAGGGCTTAGGGACAGGGAGGGTGAAGAACTGACAACACCCTTGCAATGCGCTATGAGTTGAGTCAACATATAACTTACTAAGCACCTGTCCTGAGCCTGATTTGTTCTCCATCAGAAATGGGATGAAGTTCAACTTCAGTATTATTCTTTTCAAAGATTTATTTATTTTAGAGAGCAACGAAGAGAGAGAGAGGCAGCACGGGGGTGGGGAGGGACAGAGGAAGGGAGAGAGAGAGAATCTCAAGCCAGCTCCCAGCGGAGTGAGGAGCCTGACGTGGGGCTTGATCCCAGGACCCTGAGATCATGGCCTGAGTCAAAACCAAGAGCCAGGGGCCCAACTGACTGAACTGCCCAGGTGTCCCAAGTTCAGTATTTTTCAAAACTTCCAGTGTCTTAGGTGAATCAATAAGGTTTTATTGTAAAAATTAAGTGTTTGGTGAAAGCATATAACAAGTTGAAAGTGGAACTTAGAAGCAGGAGGATAATATACGTCGAGAACCCTTTCCATCATTGTGTGCCCATCGTGACCGTACGTGTGAACAGTCATGTTTATGAATGGTGGTTGTAGACAAAAAGATAAATATTTCAAAGAGGACAGGTATCTCGGTCAATAACCATTGACCCTGTCCCGGGTTAGTTTTGGTTATGTGACTGACTTGAGCTTGCAGAATAAAGTGAAGCTGGTTAACAAATCCTCAGAAAGAGCCCTGAGAGAATAAAAAGAGAAATAGATTAGGGTGAATTTTCATTTGGCACTCATTTCCCCAAAGATACAGTCATAAAGCAAACATTACAAGATTGACAATTGGGTAATAGATGCATAACATGTCCAAACAGTTAAGCTGTTCTCCAATTAACACCCAGCCCTGCAATGCCATCTGGACTACCGAGTTTACGAAGGATGTGGGAAATTTGGCAAAAGTCCAGACGAACTGTAGCGATAACAATAATTTGCAAAATGATATATCTGAAGAGCTTTATGGGGTTGGCATTATTTGCCTAGAAGAAGAGAAGCTAAAGTGATTCTCTTTGGGTGTACCGTGGTGGTTTTATGTGAGCAGGTAACCAGCTGCTCTCCATCTTAACTAGGGAGTAAATAAAAAGGAAAAGGTTGACATTTCAGCTTGTTCAAATTAAGTTAGACCTCCATTTCACTTGTTAAGTTTTGTAGTGGTGACCCAGGGTTGTTTCCGAGTTGCGGAGTGTTTCTCCAGAGAGGATTTAATTTTTTTTTTTTTTTAACTTTTATGTGGGAAAGAAGCTCCCTCTCTTACAGGTAGTTATGTATTAGTCTCCCTGGAGACAGGGAGTTTGAACCTTGTTGAAAATCCGTGTCTGGATGTCGAGGAGGAAATAGGGTTGCGCACAGCCTTTTAGGATTTCGGGCTGGAATAATGAAGGTGGTCCCCCTTAGTCTTATCTCATCTCCTTGTGACCCTGGGAAGGCCATGATCTATTCAGTCTGCTCATGGACCCTATCATGAGAGCTGTAAAGAGAGAGAACCTTAATTTCCATGGGAAATGGAAGGTCCACTTAACCAGTTGATTTATAAACTGGGTATGGCAGGAGCGAGTTTAAGAGTTGCGAGAAGTTGTTCTCCCTGTGTATTTTAACGTTGGGTATTTTATACAAAGTCCTCGTAAATTAGAGGCTAGAGCCCAGAGCCCCTCTTTGCATTCAAGTACACATTTACAACGTCTTTCTTGCCTATTTAAAATAAAACGTGAAAATTCACAAGTGGCAGATTCTTTGTGTTGTTTTCTACTTAACCTTGAATTACTATACATCATACTCCAAGATTGTTTCCCTAAATTTGCAGTAATATAGATGATTGAGTTTATGTCTTATCGTATAATCCAGTGTCTGAGAAGTCTGCAGCAGTACATCAAACCTCAGCAAAATACGAAAATTATATTCACAGGAAGGAAGGAAAAATAAGCGTGCAAGAGGGCACACAAAGGGAGTGTTTGGTAGTGTGGGGAGAGCACGTGTGCAGGAGACCGCTCTCGGTGCGACCTCATGTGAGTCACTTAACAGCAGGTCTTGGCTTCTTCCCCTATGAAATAAAAGACTTGGATTAGGCCACCTCGTGGTCGTTTTCACTCTGAAACCCTCTGATTTGTGGTCTGTGTTACAGCTCTCTAGAAGAAGACACTTTGTTTCCGTAGGCCCGTTCTGTGAGTGGAAATACTCTCGAAGCATTAGTCTTTATCCAGCATAACTGAGCGTGTTCTGGTGAGCTAAGGAAAGCGTGTTGACTTCTGCATTCACAGTCACAGATACAGCATTTTGGACCATCCCTTCCAACTCCCATATTCTCAGCCCATCTGGCCAATCATGGCATCTCTTCCTGTTGAGTCAAAACTCTGCTTCAGAATCCTTCTCGTCCCTGCCTGCCACTACCAAGGGAGCAGAGTGCGTTCTTTACTCACTCTGGCCTGGGACATGTAGACCTCTGAAGATGCGAGGGGTGCGGGTGGTGGGATCTAAGAGAAGTAGACACGGACTTGAAAGAGCTTCTAATCTGAAGAAACAGGCGAGGAAGTATGGGAAATGATCATGGGCTGGGGTTAGCCCAGATTTTCATCAACACGTTTCAAACAACAGCTCTGTTTTAACTCCGTAGTCAGATCTTATGGGTACATAGAGTGCTGTGGAAGTTGGGTGAAAATGATTGAAGACCCTTTTCAACAAATACATATCTGAAAGTCAGTAGTCTTTTGCATCACCATTTTGTGTTGGCTCCGATCTGAGGCTTCCCACGATTTATAGTACGTGCCATTAGCCTTCGAACCCAACAGTTTCAAAGCTGTCCCGGCTATGGGAGTTGTCACTCAGTGTCCTGGATGGCTCTCTGCTCCGAGCATCGCTGAAGACCAGGCTGGGGGTGGGTGGGGATGAGAGTCATCTTGTATTTGGTGATACAGAGATGGTAATCATTTTTATATGTGCATATACACACCATAACCAGAATGGATGTATAATTTCTGTGTGTTTCATAAGGCATTTATAATGCCATGTGTCCTATTCGAAATGTATGGTAAGAATATGGCAAAGGAGAAAAATAGAGTAAGATTGGGGGTTTCACTGTATTCGTAAAAGGCTGTTGTCAAATCCATTGACTTCTTACCATGAAAGAAAATGTCCCTAGAGATGGGGTATCAGGATTTCTGGATGAATTCCTCCGGTGTAACCCGGATCTTTAGAATGCGAGCTGCACTGCCGAGGCCCTGGGCTCATCTCTCTGTTCCCAGCTCGGCTCAGTTATGCACAAAGGTCCTTCTCTAGGTGACATATCATGTTGTATTCCAAAGTACACTTTCTTTTAATTTACAACTTAATTTTCAACCTAATTCAGAAGATTGATACTATAATGCTATTTGCAGAAGTATTGAAATGTCAGTAAGTTTTATTGTAGTAATAAAGAGTATTCCATATATCACACACTCTATAGGGATCCTTGCTTTTTGCATAGATCTTCATAGCAACAACCAGTGGCTAAATGCTGGTAATCATTAATTTTTAAAGAAGACATGGTTATGACGAGTTGAGGAATTAAGGCTGGTGGTGAAGAATGAACTTTAATTTTTTGACATTTTTTTTTTTTGGTTGCATACTAAGGTGAGGCGACAGCAAGATTATAAAAAATGGCCCAAATCCCAGGTTCCTAATACTTAAAATGCTGTCTGCTCATAAAAAGATTTCAGTTAGGGAGAGGCCATCTTTGAGCTCCTCGTAACAAATGGGTACCAGTGGCCCATGAAATAATCAATGCCACTAATCCATCCTAGGGCCTGCCAATATGTTAATGGCCCTGGTGCATCGTTATTGCTACAAGACCATAAATCATTCCGGTACCAGAATGCATCGCTGTCGAGGCCTCAAACCCCTCGCCTGGAATAAAATGCTGTCTCCTAACAATTAATGTCCAAACATTTTGCAGCTTTGTGCCTTGATTGTTTTCAGATGCTAAAAAAGTAAGTAGGACAGATTGTAAATCAATAAAACTATAAGACAAAGTGTTTTAATAATAGGAAGGTTCAGAGTAAATCATAGTTTTGTGTTTATTATTGCTTTTGGGATTGTAAATAAGGAGTTACTTTCTACTCCCCGGCAAGGCTACTGAGTTAACATGGGGGTCCCAGGTCCAGGGTAACCCCTCCGGATGGGGCTGCCTTCTGTTACACCACCCTGAGAAGCAGAACCAGGCCGGCTGGAGTCACAAACCCAAGGCTGTATTGGCGGGCAGGGTTTAGGGTACAGTGGATCTGTTCTGGAACCGATTCAAAGCAGCTCAGCATAAAATAGTTTCTTTGGCAGCTTCGGGCTTCAAATAGCCAGTGTGATGAGATTTCAGTGCGTGGTTATTTATTTGGCGATGGTGACACTGGTGATGGGGTAGTTCTGAAACAGCACCCCAGTTAGTTTGGGGTTCCAAGGAGCCTTTACTCCTCTCTTTACGTGAAATTATCTGACCTGGTAGGTTGACTTTGGCTGTGCAAATACACGGGCTGGACTGTAGGCAAACCTAAGAAGATCTCATGGAGGAAACAGTTGCATCGGATTGATCCGATTCTTTTTGGTTGCTGAAGTCATTAACTCCACCCTGTATGGACAAAGTTGATTTGTGCCCTTTACAGTGTTACTTGTTCTACAACTATACTTGTGGCCTGAGCCTTTGCGCGTGATCCAGCTTGGAAAGGTGGGCTTGTCATTTACTTGGGAGCCCTAAGCCAAAGGGAAACACTTTGTGGGCTTTGCCATGACCTGGCTGATGATCTGTGTTGAGTCATCCTAGATTCAGACTCCGAGTGAACGTGGGGACATTGATCGGCCGAGTGCATTTTCTTTGCCAGGCTAGATGTGATCATGAACCAAGAAAGTAAACACGCAAGTGGAAACAGTAGAACGTGGGGTGGTGAGTACCTTCAGCTTTTAGTTAGAGCTATGATTCTGAATAGACACCATGTTCCCACCCCGCATCCTGAATCGTTAGGCTCCCAAACACACATTCAGCAATGGTTGTGTAGAAGGAGAAAGAAGAAGCTCTTGGTCTCTGCCAGGACACCGCCTTCTTGTAGCGGTGTGTCCCTGGCGCCCAGCTCTGATGGGTGTTCGTAGTTTATTTTGGAGCTCAGGAAATAGCACAGGAAAAGGCCAGAAAAACAGTGGCTCCATATAGACAGAAAGACAATTAAAACTGATATGACTCTTAACAGAAGTGGCAAGAGCAGGCAGGATGGAAGTAATTTATTCAACGAATTGTCCAAATACATAAAATTGCACTGATGTATAGTGTAGCGGTGGGACAGTGGAAAATTTGATAGTTGTTTCCGTTGTGTGAATTACTCAGACAGGATGCCTTTGTGAAGTATGGGGGTTTGTTTAATGTTCTGACAACAATTTAGATCCTGTTATGGTTATTGCAGTGTAATGCCGTAGTAAAAATTGAACATGACACACCAGCAATTTATTATTTGTGTGTTTTTTAACCTTGAGTATCGGATTGTTTGTCCAAGCATATCCTTTGATTTGCTATGAAATTTATTGTTGATAAAAACAATCAGATTTCCATTAGAAGCAAATATATATATATATTATTATTATTATTTTTTTGCCATGAACCATAGATTTAGGGGGAAAAATTCAAACTAGGCTATAGGGCTTATGACAGGTAGACTCATGACATTATATGGTAATTCAGCATGAAAGAATAATTGTGACACTCTACTTGGTTGTGGAGTATAATCGTGCTGTGAGGTTCAATTCACTGAAAGGCCAAATTATCTTCAACTACATTAGTCTGACAACCTATAATGCTTTGCAGAGGCAATTTGTAGACGTTTCACAGAGTGCCAGCAAACAGGGCTCCCCATTATGCCACCCATTAACAAATTTGTGTAGGAAAAAAGTAACTTTTCCATTTTCCTGACTGTTTTCAAGCTTTGCAACATAATAAATATCTAATAGTAGTATTTGCATTGCCATTTATTCTCTTAGTTTTAAAATTTATCTGCAGCATGGTGGGAGAGATTTATCTCTTCAGTTATGCAGCCCGGGAAATATTGATATTTTCATTGACTTAAACAACAGCACGGTGCGGTGAAGGAAGTCTGGCACTTGGAGGCAGGAGGCCTGGATCGTGGCCGGAATCACCCCTCGACCTGTCTCCTGCCGCCTCTTGGGGGCTGACTCACTTTGCACCTCAGTTGCTCCTTCTCTAAATTGGGGGTTTTGATACTCTCTGCTAAGAGTCTCTGTGCGAGGGTGAAGATAAGTGGTTCTCGGTGGTGTTCTCAGCCTCTGGACAGTTAATTTGAGGAAGTTCAGGGGTAAGGTACCGTCAGCTGTATGTTTTTGTTTTTGTTTTTGTTTTTTGTTTTTTTACTGCTGGTTTCAGGGAATAGAGCCACAAGGTGGACAAGCGTGAGGCTCGCTCAGCTCTGTGATTGGGGTAGAATTTCCTTCCGAGTGTGTATTGCTTGATCACACCTGTCTGTGAGTGCCTGTCTCCAGAAGGGAACCCAGGGCTCTGCCAAAATACAAGGTTTTATTTTTTATCATCCCAAATATCGAGTAAGCGCATGGACTCTTTTGAAGAATGAAAAAGCTACTCCCGTGCTATAAAAATTTAGGAACACAGCATATTTGATGAACTTTTTAGAAAAACATTATTCATAAATCATGTCAGACGAGTCCTAAAAATGTTGGTTGTGTATGCAGGTGTTTCTGCTTGTGGGGATGTGCAAAGCTGTCTGGCTCAATGTCCTAAATATTTAATAGGATTTTTTTTCCCATTTTCACCTGGATTTGGGGCCCATTTTTCCTAAAGGCCAGGCACCACTTCTGTCTTCTTTCAATTTATTCCTCTGACCCAGTGCTTCTCTCTTGAGATGGGCATTACTGGATTGACATGAGACTTAGAGGAGCATTAGGTTTCCAAGGCAAGGCTGGGACAGTAGAAGTGGCCTGAGGGGCCATTCTTTGCTTTGTCTCCTTTTGCTAAAGGGGTCCCGTAAAAGGGTCTCACCCCTTGGGAATGAATGGGCCTGGGGATAAATCAATCTCTCCATCTCTAGTAAGTGATTTATAATTTATGATTTTATGAATTGTCCAACTTCCTACACCTTTCTTGAGCGGGGGTTGTGTCACCCAGTGGTGGTAGTCCCAATGTCAGATACTTGACCTTCAGTATGAGAAGCCATTAGGCCTCATACCTGCTGCTTTCAGAGGAGGTAATGGCTTTTCTTAAAGGTAGGTTTGGATTCCTAGCCCTTCCTAGAAGAATCGAAGAGATGCACTGTCCTTTTGGTTGTTTCTGTTTAACTTGGTCTAAATTCTAAGCCATTAAAAAAAAAAAGGTATTTTAATAGTAACATCCAAGGACTGTATCTACCGTTGTCTGACTGGGTGAAAGGGTTTTTGCTTGATTATCAAAGCTCTTTTTATTTTAGCAAAACTTAAGGAATGTTTCCCAGACTTGTAGACTAGAGCTATTGAATGAGCGGTCATAGTTGAATGTTTTTTCCTTTACAATTTGAAAAAAAAAAAAAAGTGCACGTGTATGTTTGTGTGTGTGTATCCCGTGCCCTGTGGTCCTATACTCTAGGGACTTGGGTTTCCAATGTGTGGCTAATATCTGCAGGGAGACTGTGAAGAGAGTGTAAACAGTGTAGTGTGATCAGTCAACATTACTGGAAAAATCAACTTAAAGTTGATGTACAGTGGGGGAGGAACTGTCACCTCCTCCTCGGCAGAAAGGACAACCTGTGTGTGCAAGACCCAAATGAAAGCAGGAAGGGCCAGGTGAACAGGGGAGACCCAGTAAGCATGAATGCAGTTATAGTGGGGAAAATTCATCGAAGAAGGAGAAAAGTTGCGGTGGGATTGTTGGCGAGTGGGGGTAATGGATTATTTTGCAGGTCTGGGGTCCCCGTGGTACAGTTAAGGACATGCTGGAGCATTCATGTTTACGCATAATGCTCTCCACTGTAATTTCGGCTGAACTGTTGCTGACTTACTTAGCATTCATAGGTCAACCACCTGCAGAAAGGGCATGTAGGTAGATTATTGTTGACTTTATGGTTATAGAACCTAGCTAATCAGTGCACCCGCTGGGCTGTAAGTTGTTACGCCTGAATGGTTTTTACACCAGGTCTTAAGATTTCTTACTGGCAAAAGGGAAAAACACTCATTTCTCATGACCAAGGCCCCCACTGGGAGGGAAGCTTTCATCTCATGTGGAGGGAAAATAGAGTGGGCAAAACGCGTCATGATGCAGGGGTTTCCAGAGTGTTTTAAATATGACCAATATCGCTCCTTAGCCCTCCCTGGGAGGACTGGGGGGTTTCACGGAATGAAAGCTTATGTAGCCTGAGAAGATGAGGCTGCTGGGGAGTTGGGGGCAAATCACGTGTCGTGTTGCAGGATTCTTGAGACCTCTGTAACTCACACCAGCAATTGGGGAGCCAGTGGTGGCTATAGTGACACCCTCCCGGTCATCCTTCATTGAAGCTCCAGGTGCTTTCAGACGCAGAGGGCATTTTCATTGTGTTGGTTTTCCCCGCGTTTGATGATGCAGGATTCTAGATCACGCACAGGCCAGCACGTGGCGCCGGGGAAGTGCTACCTTACAAATTGCTTTGACCTTTGATGTTCAGGTAAAGGTCACCGGTTAATTTTGCATTGTGTACTGCCTGCTTCACTAACTTCCAGCTAGCTCTCCTCCCTTGAATAAGTCGGTGAACGATGTCCCCTGCATTCAGGTTCTAGCTTGCTTCTCTGGTATTTGTCTTTGCGAGCTGTTACCTGATTTCTCTCTTGGCTGGTGATGTTGCGTGCATGTTTCCGGGGGATGGGAATCTCGATCGGTTAGAAAGCGTGGGAGATATGAAAGGTCAGCACGACAGATCTGTCCGCGGAGCGTCTGTGCGTGTGTTTGGGTAGCTGAGCTCAGCTGACCACAGAAGACAAATAAGGGATGTGAAGGGGGCCACCTCGACAGCCCGAGAGTTGAAAGCAAAATGGCCGTTGGGGGGAATGTGAATGTTAGGGCATCATTTTGGAGACCCTGGAGAAGGGTTCTCTCCTTGGCTTCCTTTGGAAAGGTCACAGGCTTTTTTGGCAGGAAGACATGTGGATGGTTATGAGCTTGTTTTTATTCTCTCTACCTTTAAAAAATGTGTATTATATGCCCATGTCATGTACATTTCGTGAATGCTTATTTTAACCAGCAAACATGTTCTTTAACGTGACAGTGCAAAAAAAATCTTCAAATATGATTTTAGCAAGTTATTTTACATCACAAAAGAAGATGATAATCTGTGGGTGTTTCTGTTTCCCTCGGTTAATTTCTTTTCTATTTTTATTTTGCGGAATTGAAAAAGGACATTTCTAGTGATGGTATGAAGCTCTTCTAATTTAATTTTATTGTTGTATACCTGTCTCCTCTAAAAATGCTAATGTTGTCTGCCAGGAGATATGTCTTACATTTCAGTCTGCATCATAGATGGCTTTGTTTCCTGGAGTTATCTGGAGTTTTTTGGGAAACACATGACTCAAATTTGCATTAAGACCATCTTTGACTTTTTTTTTTTTTTTGGGTCCCTTAATAAGAGGGAAAAGGGAAAGAAAATATATTTTTTTGAAATTTTTTTTGTTTACAATAAACCAGACAATGACTTATACATTATTTCTTTTTTAAAGATTTTATTTATTTATTTATTTGACAGAGAGAGATAGATCAAAAGTAGGCAGAGAGGCAGGCAGAGAGAGAGGAAGAAGCAGGCTCCCCACTGAGCAGGGAGCCCAATGCAGGGCTCAATCCCAGGACCCTGAGATCATGACCTGAGCCGAAGCCAGAGGCTTTAACCCACTGAGCCACCCAGGCGCCCAACTTACACATTACTTCATTTAATTTTTATAGTAACCCTCTGAGGATGTTATCCCAATTTCACAGATGAAGAAACTGAGGTTTAGAGAGGTTAAATAACTTGCCCAAAGCCACACACACAGCGGTCAGTGAGACTTGGGGAAAGATGTTGGTTTGACTCCAAAGCTGTGCTTTTTTCATGCTCCCAGACTACATAGTTTTGCTCCTAAATATACGACATCTATAGCCACCCTAGAAAAGGACCCCCAAATAACTATCACCTCTAATACTGGAAGGCGGTAGAGACTGTATATATAATCTTTTTGTTTTTTTTTTTTTAAGATTTTATGTGTTTATTTGGGGGTGGGGGGAACATGTGTGAGACGAGAGGGGCAGAGGGAGGGAGAGAGTCTCAAGCAGACTCCACACCGAACGTGGAGCCCAGTGCAGGGTTCCATCTCACAACTGTGAGGTCATGACCTGAGCCGAAATCGAGTCAGATGCTTAACCGACTGAACCAGCCAGGTGCCCCTGTGCGTATAACCTTTTCCTAAGAAATGACCACTTGTCATTAGAAAAATTCTTGACTGTTTTTGAACATTTATTTTGTGCCTAGTTCTTTCTGTGCTTGAAGCAGTGCTCTGTGTGTGTGTGTGTGTGTGTGTGTGTGTGTGTGTGTGTTTGGGTAGCGTGATGACACGGTGATGTTAGAAACTCGAAAAGATGGTTCAAGTCCTTAAGGAAGGCAGAGAAGACTAATCTGAAACTCGAGTGAGTGGTGAACATTAACACATGAAGGCTAAGTTACCCTGTGAGTCCGGATGGAAGAGCTGTACTAGTTGAGAAGAGAGGGCACGTGAGGAGTGGATAACACGGTAGGGACCGTGAGTCTTGATCAGAGCCTTAGGAAAGAGTGTCATGTGTTGGGATGGGCACATGAGTGTGCTTTGTTTCTGGGACTAGGAGGCATTACGCCCACGTGGAGAAAGGGAGGTAGTGAGATGGTGGTTGATGGGGATGAAGTATATATTTTGGTAGGTGGAGAAGTAGGGGTGTGTGTGCGTGTGTGTGTGTGTGGGGGCAAGCGTGGTGGTGGTCTTGCCACCCTTCCCTGTCCCTGGTATACCAAGACATGCTGAGCTCCTCTCGGTGTGTGTAAATTCAGCCTACCTTCTCAAGTCTCAACCTCTCCATCCACTGCTCCCTCCAGATGACACTCACTTGTCACCCTTTGGGTCTAAGCTATAATGTTGCTTCTTTGGGGAAGTCTTTCCTGATTTCCCCATTGGGTCTGCTTCCTTTGCTTTGAGTTCCCTTGGCCGTCTCTCTTCTGCCATCCTCACATTGGTTGCATTTTATTGTAACGACTCAAATAATTGTTTCTCTCACTAGACAGTAAATGCCAACGGAGGGAGGACAGCAGAGATTCAGGCACAGAATTAGTAGGCGAGCAAATCATTTTTGAATGAGCTAATGAATAAGTAAATACGTTTAAGTGTATTAGTCACCTAGAAAGGCCAGGTAGTTCCATATGTCCTTTGAAGTCAGAAGGTGGTTCATTGAATGATGCTCTGGCGGGGTGGGGCGTAGCCACCAAATAAGACAGATTTGTCCGCAAGTCCCCAGCTTCCTCCTTCATTGTCCTCTCAGGAGTGTCTGCCCCGACCGTTGGCCAGTGTGAGCGCGCGCGGCTGTTTTATTCAGACTTCTCAGTGGTGGTGGTCCTGGAATGGGAATTTTGGTGTGAGATGGTACTACTGCTCAACCGCTCTTAGTAATTAAAGTGTGGCCGCAGAGACCACAAAGTGTGCCCTTACTTGGGGAGTGAGGGGCAGGCATAGAAATGGAGCCATTACAAACCATGCCAGGGGGCGATTTCTGTGCATGTACGGTGGTAGTTTCCGTGGGCTCTCGGGGACATCGCTCTGTAGCATATGATGACTGAGCAGGGCTAGTGCGCTCAGGTTCATACACACCAAATGAAGTGATGGGATGAGTCCTCAGTCCCGGGCATCTGGCTGTTTTTACTCATTCCTGTGTCATCCTAACTTCTCATAACACATCGCTGAGAACTTCCTTTCATATTCCGCCTGAAACCACGGGGACCCACACTATCACTGGCCGTGACAGAGCATAGTGACATGGGCCTTTTTCTCTTGGGGATGATAATGTGCTCAGATTTTTCTATAGAGCACGGTTTTTGTCTTACTCACTGTGATTTATCTTGTTCTAGGTCCTTTCTAGAATTTGTCTCATGGACCTAATGCTGTTGATGCCTCCCTCATTGCGGCACCCCTGTCCTATTTAGTGTCTCCAAGGAGAGTTGTGTGCTGTTCTTTGCACAGTGCCACGGCCCCCCTATTTACCCCTTCAGGACGGTGTCGACTTGGCCCTCCCCACCCCAGGCAGTGCAGATGTTGGCCATCCCATTCAGGGTAAGGTGCCCCAGCCCCCTGAGAACAACTGCGGTTAGGTTTTCTAGCTCTTCTACGAATGCATCACGTGGACCCGATGGAGAGTCCTGCCGTGGTCCACAGCCTCTCACTCTGTCATAGAAGGAAATTAAATTGGCTTTGCTTGGGCTGCTCTTCCCCAGACTCGCTAGTTGTTCCCTCTACCTTGGGCTTCTCTAGATGATGGCACGTTGATTGTCTTATGATTTATACACAAGAGCCACAAACTTTGCTTTTAAGACTTGAGTTTCTTATACAGATCTTAAGCTTGGAACCTTTTTTTTTAGAGGCCAAAAATGACTTCCTTTCTTTTTTTTCCATATAAAATTAAATGTACTGGAGTCTTGTTGGGAAGGGGAAAATGAAAAAAAGTCCAAGCCCACCTCCGCTCCTACTAATCTATACTTTTTAGCAGTTATTTTTTGAGAGAGTGATTTATTTACACTGACAGCTTGTTACTTATGGTCGCTGCTGCCAGCTTCTGAAGTAATCTGATAATGTCAAAACGTGAAGGGAAGCTATAGGCTTTGCCTTGACTGACTTGCTATAAATCATGTACATTGCTGGTGTCTGAGGATGCTTGGGTTGATACTGATGGAAATACAAATCAAATACAACACATGGTAACCCAATTCAGAGCTAGAGATTTTGGATTAAGCCTATTGGATTCATATTTTTAAGTGAAACAGAGCAGGCATACCAGGTTGTGTTTTGAAACTTCAAAACTGTCTGCTTTGCTAACTTACAGGACAGCATCTGCCTTTGGAATGGAGGTGCAAAGAGGTGTGCTCATTTACCTTCATGTCTTTATTCATTCGACAACCATTTATTGAGCACCCACTGTGTGTCAGTTGAGGGGAAGGTATGACTCTGCTTTATCTGTTCACTTGTACATTTGTTAGTCCATGTAAGCTCTGTGAGGGGAGAACTTTGTTGTGTTCATCACTGTAGACCCAGCACTTAAAATAATAAGCGTTCAATAAGGCCCACAGTAAGTGCTCAATAAATACTTATTGAATGAGAATAGGAAGCCCAGATTTTGCATATCAGTGCTGTCAAAACCCTGAACTCATTTCCCAGGCAGAAAAAGTCATTCCCATCTCTGGACTCTCTCTAGAGTCCTTTCTGGTCTTTTATATAGATTTCTGGTAAGGCATCTTTCCTATGTAATTACGTAATGTAATTATTGGTTTATATGTTGGTCTCTTCAATTGCGGCATGAGCGCTATCTAATAGGGCAGAAACCATGTCTTTATTAACCTTGGACTTGCCATGCCTGGCACATGGGTGGTAATGAATAATTGCTTGTAGTCATGGTATGACATAATTCTTAGAAAATTAACCATCTATATCTCTGTATTTTCAAATGCACATAATGATACTGAAGAAATCTGAAGTAAATGTGCTCTTCAATGCTAATAGCGCTCATCTTTCCAAGTACTGTAGGAGATGATTTTTATGCCATCCCCTTGGTTTATCTTTTTTTTTTCTAATTTTTCTAGAGTGACTAAGTATTAACTGTGAAATCAAATAATGGTAAAGGGGATGGCATTAAAGGTTTTTTTTTTTCCTAATGCCTTTACTTTACACATGAAAAGATAAATTTGTTAGATTGTGTGTGTGTGTGTGAGTGTGTGTATAATAAATTTTTATCATCTGGTTCAACCAAACGCATCAGGGGAGTTTGCTGAATAATGGGATCCTTTAGTAAATGGAGCACTTACTCTCAAATGTGTCTTTGGTATAAATCGGGATACTTAACTATTGGTTTTGCTTAAGGAGAGGCATACCTATGTTTGAAAAGGAAGCATTAATTGATATGGAATACTAAACCATAGAAACACTGGGGTGATGATCAGACTTCTCCGTAACATTTATAGATTTGGGGCAAGAGTACAAATGGAAGCTGACGTACCAAATGTCTAAATATTTAAACTTATAAATCAAATTGAACATGACAACTAAAATATGCTCTGTCTTCTTACCATGCCAAATATATTTGCATTAATAACCTGAAATTCCAGATTTCGAGGTAGAATTCTCCACCTCCTTGGGAGTTGAAGCTGGAACATGGTAACAGAGAGAAAGCCTGCCCTGGGTCCTTGGCCCACCCACCTTCATTTTCTACCCCCGGCTGTGTCTTGTCCTGTAAAGAGCCTCTTGCACATGTGTCGGGATGCGCCTGCATGTCCACACTGCATGTCCCTCCTCAGCGTGTCATGAACACCCATCTTGCAAATTAGAGTTGGTCACACTGGTTTACTCAGTGGACCAGGGATGTTCTTCCCCTACAAGTGGGCTCTGGGCCCTTTCGGCATAGAACTTCATGGCTCTGGATACCCAAAGCGGATCATCGAAGGTGGAGGGTATGCTGTGGTGTGGTCCTGAGGACTTCATATCCCATGCAGAGAGACATAGCCTGAAAAAGGCTGAGGCAGCTCAAGGGAGGGGTCTCCTTTAGCTCTGGTATGAGAGTGGTGCTGCTGGTGATAAAAGGAATGCACTGGAAAAAATGCTTCGTGGCTTCCAATTGAGGGACAAGCTCATGTTTCCTGAATTACAGGCACAAATACCATCTTAGATTCGGACCAGTGTTCATACTATCCAGTGGTCTCAAATTTCAGTGTATGTAAGAGTCTCTCAGGAAGGGATTAAAATGAATACTTGGGCTACATTTTGATGAACTACCTATGCCCACATGCATTATGACAGCCGTGCTCAGGCCACTGCCAAATTCCCAACGTGCGTGGAAGACCAAACGTGCGTGGAGGGAATTAGTGCAATGGTAAGCTCTTAATAAATGGTAGCTGCCATTACTGTTAGTGTTCCTACAGTTGTTATGAATGGATTCCCATGTTTTACCATCTAAGACAGGCCATCTAGATTGTATAATTTTCTCCTGTGTGAATGAGAACTGGGAAGGGGTATATATGATTCACATTTGTCATTGTCATATTTGTCATGCTTATCTGTCAGCATCAGGTAAACTGATGCTACCATCCTATATATAAAACATGTTCTTTCATCCCCTTGCCCTAACTTCCTGAGCAAGCTCTCTTGGTTTTTCTAAATGTGCCACAGTTTGACTGTTTTCTCATGCAGAGTAAACAAAAATTAATGGAACATTTTATTGAGATGATAATGTGGCCTGTGATTGAGGCAGAATGAGGGGTCATGTGTTGGTTTCTTATCCGGAAATTAAGTTCTTCTTGCCTTGTCTTTGCTAGAAAGAAAAGGGCAAGGGAAATTCTTTTCTCAGGAGTTAGTGAGGAGGGAAACAGATCTCACTTATGAAAGACTCTTTTAATGTCCTGTATCTTTAAGTAGAGTCAAAGTAGGTGGGGGAGGATAGGGAGGTTGGGGACAACCAGAGATCTCTGTATACCATTGGATTTGTTGTTCCAGAGTAGGAGATGGGTGATGAGGCCTATGGGAGGTATAGAAATAGGTTTTCACTGTTAATATTCTGCTTTCCTTGGAAATAAAGGGAGGAGGATTTTTTTTTTAAAGGGGGAGATCGTCTTAAACCCTTTACTTTGAAGATTGTTACCTTTGCCTGGGCCTCATCCCACTCTTCTGGTGTCCAGGATACGCAAGGGAGATGGCTTCTGGATTTACAAGTTAGTTGAGGAGCCTGAGATAGACAACACATTCTTCATCTAACTGCAAGAGCCTGGGGTGTTCTGCCATCTTCCACTTTGCTACCTGTGTCAACTGTTATGTTTGGTGGGCCCAGAAGAGAAGAACATGGAAGAGTAAGGAAAAATGATTTAAAATAATGGGACTGAGCTGAAAGGAGAAACTATCCAATGGTTATGGAAAAAGAATGAGATCATACACATGGGGACAGAGAGAACAACCGTCAGGGCAACCTTGGAGGGATAAAGCAGAACTGTCAACCTCTGAAATGCCCTGCCATGTTGTTTGGT
Organism: Ailurus styani; assembly: GCA_002007465.1. Taxonomy (NCBI): domain Eukaryota; kingdom Metazoa; phylum Chordata; class Mammalia; order Carnivora; family Ailuridae; genus Ailurus; species Ailurus styani. The sequence goes on along the minus strand of LNAC01000047.1, from coordinate 45,699 downwards.
CTCTGGTGAAGAGTGAAAAGTCACAGAATGAGTATTCAGAAGAGCTGGACCGTAGTCCTGGAAATACTGCTTCTGCCCTAGGTCTCAGTTTCCCCAATGTGGTGGCTGGAAGATCTTTCATTTCCCTTCAGCACTAAGCATTTGTTACTCTGATAAATACAAGATACTTTATATAAAGTGTATAAAACAAAGGAAAAGCCTGTAGTGGATACACAAGACTATGATGGAATGGAAGCATACCACCACCAGTCCTAAAATCACAAAGACAGGCAGAAACAAAGGAGGCAAGGAATAAAAGATCTATAAAATAGGCAGAAACAATGAACAAAATAGCAATAGTAAGTCCTTTCCTGTTAATTGCTTTAAATGTAAATGGATTGGATTCTTCAAAAGTCATAGAATGCCTACATTGATAGATAAACAAGATCCAGTGGCATGCTTTTTACAGGAGACTCACTTTAGCTTTAAGCACACGTAGACTGAGAGTGAAGCTCTCAGGCAAATGGTAACCAGAGGAAAGCAGGGGCACTGATACTTAGACAAAGTAGACATTAATCTGAAATGGTCAAAAGGGACAAAGATGTTCATTGTATTATGATAGAGGGTTCAGTTCATCAAGAAGATATAACAATATAAATATTTATACACCAAACTCTGGAGAACCTAAATATATAAAGCAAATACTAACAGAAATAAAAAAAGAAAGAAACAGCAATACAATAATAGTTGTAGACTCGAATACCCCACTCTCAACAATGGACAGATCATCCAGACAAAGAATCAGAAAGGAAACAGTGTATTTGAATAATACTATAAACCAAAATGACTTTATAGACATACATATAACATTGCATTCAACAGCAGTAGAATACACATTTTTCTTAAGTGAAATGAAACATTTTCTTGGATGGATCATATGTTAGGCCAGGAAGCAAGTCTCAACAAATTCAGGAAAATAGAAATTATATTCAGAATATTTTCTGACCACAATAGTGCGAAACTAGAAATCACATAACAGGAGGGAAGCTAAAAACCTGAACAACCAGTGGATCAAAGAAGAAATCCAAAGGTAAATAAAAAAAATCTTGAGACAAAATGGAAAATGAAAATGGAAGCACAACATAGCAGAAATTTATGGGATGCAACAAAAGTAGTTCTAGCAGGGAAGTCCATAGTGATAAATGCCTACCACATGAAACAGAAGTCTCAAACAACTTAACTTTAAACATAAGAAGCTAGAAAAAGAGCAAGCTAAGCCCAAAATTAGCAGAAGAAATGAAAAAATGGATTAGGGAAGAAATAAATGAGATAGAAAAGATTAACAAAACTAAGAGTTGGTTCTTTGAAAAGATAAAGAGATGACCTAAATCAATGAAATTAATGAAAGAAGAGACTTTATAACTGATACCACAGAAAGACAAAAGAACATAGAAGACCTTGATGAGCCATGACACACCAACCAAATTGTGCGACCCAGAAGAAGTGGATAAATTCCTAGAAACATACAACCTACCAAGCCTGAATCTTGAAGAAATGGAAAATCTGGGTAGACCAAAAAACAAGTAAGGAAATTGAATCAGTTGTCAAAAATCTCCCAACAAAAACGTGTGGTCAGATGGTATCACTGGTGAATTTAAATGTTTAACGAAGAATTAATGCCATTCTTTTTCAAAGTCTTCCAAAAAAATGAAGAGGAGGTAACACTCTCAAACTTTTATTTTTCCCTAGGCTGGCATTACCTGATACCAAAGCTGGTTGACACCACAAGAAAACTACAAACAAGAATCTCTAATGAATGTAGATGCAAATATTCTCAACAAAAGACTAGCAAATCAAATTTAACAACACATTAAAAGGATAATACACCATGATCAAGTGAGAGTTATCCCTGAAATGCAAGGATGGTTTAATATACTCATCTGAATCAATGTCATATCACATTAATAGAATAAAAGATTAAAGTTGTATGATCATTTCATTTAGTGCAGGAAAAGCATTTGACGAAATTCAACATGCAATCATGATAAAATATATGAACAATTGGGTACGGAGGGAATACACCTCAATATAAAAAAAGGACTATAGGACCGGCCCACAGCTAATACCATAATCAAATAGTGAAAGGTTGAAAATGTTTCCTCTTGTTCCTTGGGAACAAGACAAGTGTGCTCATTCTCACCACTCCTACTTAACGTAGTCATGGATATCCTAGCTGGAGCAATCAGGTAAGAAAGTGAAACAAAAGGCATCTTAATCAGAAAGGAATGATTAAAATGGTCTCTGATTGCAGATGACATCATATATAGAATATCCTAAAAACAGCATTAAAAAACTAAATTATGTAGTAAACAAATCTAGTGAAGTTACAGAATACAAAATCAACATATAAAAATCAGCTGTGTTTCTATACATTAACAACAAACTCTGAAGAAGAAATGAAGAAAACCTATTTGCAATAGCATGAAAATTGATAAAATATGTGGGAAAATAAATTAACCAAGCAGGTAAAATATCTGTACACTGACCACTGAAAGACACTGATGAGAGAAAAGACACTAATAAATGGAAAGATACCCTGTGTTCATAGAAGAATTACTATTGTTAAGATGTCCGTACTATCCAAGCCATTTGTAAATTCAGTGCATTCCTACAAAAATTCCAGTGGCAATTTCACAGAAATGGAAATAATCCCAAAATTCATATGGAACCATAGAAGATTGAATAGCCAAAGGAATCCTGAGAAAGAACACCAAAGCTGGAGGCATCACACTTCCTGAAAAAGCAATAGTAATTGAAACGGTATGGCACTGAAATAGAAACAGGCATATAGACTGGTGGAACTGAATGAAGAGCCCAGATATGAACTCACGCATGTATGGTCACTAATGTTTCTCAAGGGATCCAAAATACTCAATGAGAAAAATATAGTCTCTTTTGTAAATTGTGTTGGGAAAACTGGATATTCATATGTGAAAGCATGAAACTGGACCCCTGTCTTACACCACTCACAAAAATTAACTTGAAATGGAGTAAAGACTGAAACCATGAAACTCCTAGAAGAATACATAAGGAAAAACATCCTTAATGTTGGTCTTGGCAATGATTTTTCATGGCTATGACAAGCTCGGCCAACAAAAGCAAAACTCAACAAATGGGACTCTACCAAACTACAAAGCTTTTTCCCCCCATTTGAACGGCAAACCGAAATGATCAGCAAAATGAAAAAGCAACCTAGGGGAGGGGAGAAAATACTTGTAAACCATGTATCTGATAAGGGGTTAATATCTAAAATATAAAAGAAATTCCTATATCTCCGTAACAAAGAACCCAAATGATCCATTTAAAAATGGGCAAAGGACCTGAACAGACCTTTTTACAAAGATGATATTTGGATGGCCAACTGGTACATGAAAAAGTGCTTAACATCACTAACCATTAGGAAGATACAATCAATACTGCAATAAGATGTTCTCTCATACCTGTTTGGGTATTATCAAAAAGATAAGAGCTGACAAATGTTGGCGAGGATGTGGAGAAAAGGAAACCCTTGTTCACTGTTGGTGTGAATATAAACTAGTGTAGCCACTGTGGAAAAAAGTATAGTTTCCTGAGAAATTTAAATATAGAACTACTCTGATCTAGCAGTTCCACTTTTGCATACATCTCCAAAGGAAATGAAATCAGTGTCTCAAGAGATCTGCACCTCTGTATTCACTGAAACATTGTCTACAGTAGCCAAGACATGCACACAACCAAAGCATCCATAGAGGTGAATGGATAAGAAACATGTCAGGTTATCTGCTTCATCTGTCTACCTGTATCTCTCTATGGATCTATCTATAGCTCAATCTATCTATGAATATTATGCGACCACGAAAAAGGTAATCTGGTCATTTGTGAAGACACGGATGGACCTTGAGCATGAGTGAGTCAGACAGGGAAAGACAAATACTGTCTGATCTCACTTACAGTAGAATCTAAAAAACCAAACTCAGAGAAACACAGTATATTGGTGGTTTGCCAGGGGGTGGGGTGATGGGAATGGTAAAAACTGGAAAATGTACAAACTTGCATTTATACGCTGGTTAGGTCCTCAGGACGTCACGTACAGCATGGTGACTATAGCTAACAATATTGTACATTTGGTAGTTGCTAAGAGTGGATATTAAAAGTTCTTAGCACACACACAAATTCCACGTGAGGTGATGGGTGTATTAACCTTATTGTAGTAATCATTTCACAGATATACTTATGTCAAATGGTATTGAACACTTTAAAGTTTTACGATGCTATGTCAGTTTTCTCTCCATATAGCTGGAGGAGGAAAGGATTTGTTACTCATAAGGCCTTCATGATACCAACATTCAGGGTGTTACTTGAGGTTCTGAAAATAGAGGGGTTACTGTCAATTCACTCAGGTCACTGTGTTCATTTACTTGGTGAATGTTTGTCGACTATCTGCTCTTGACTGGACACAGCGCTCATTGCTGGGGACACCGAGGTGAACAGGAGAGAGCGATTTTTTTCCAGTAGCACCTACCTTCCTGTGGGGCAGCCCGGGTACTCAGTGAATCCCAGCCTGCCCGGCAGGCTGTGGCGTCAGAAAATAGGGGGGGCCAGGAAGTAGAGGAGATTCAAGAGGTTTCAGACATTTATCAAGCATTTTTTTTTTTAAGTCTTCGCTCACATATTGCTTTCTTTCTTTCTTTTTCTTTTTAGGTTTTATTTATATGAGAGGGAGAGAATGAGAGAGAGAGCATGAGAGGGGGAACGTCACAGGGAGAAGCAGACTCCCCACTGAGTGGGGAGCCTGATGCGGGACTCGATCCTGGGACTCGATCCTGGGACTCCAGGATCATGACCTGAGCCGAAGGCCGTTGCTCAACCAACTGAGCCACCCAGGCGCCCACAGATCACTTTCTGGTAGAGGCCTACCTGGCTACCTGGTTGAATACTGCAGTATCCTTCCCACATAGGATATAATTTACTTGTTTATTAGGATAATTGGAGATGACCTGCCTACCTCATGCTGGAAAACACGCTCTGCCAGGGTAGGAACCTTTGTGCTCTGTTCATCTGTGTATTCTAAGTGCCTGGGACGGTAGTAGGCACTCGATAACTATTTGTGGAACGGATTAATAAGCGACTGCAGGACCCAGGAGCAGAGCATTCCAGCCATAGTGGAAAGAACTCGGTATATTATGCAGTAAGTCATTAGTCTTGAGAAACTGATGGCGTTCATCTGCCAAGGTTGTGAGAGACTTTTGTTTTGAAGGGTGTGATGCATAGTGGTAAAATTAAAAAAAATTGTTTTTCTATTGGTAGAGTGTGGCCAACCACAGGGTCAGCCAGCATCGAGCTTTGCTTAGGAAAGGCCCTCAGATGCTGACTTGGTTAGGTTGGGTTGAGCTGTCGGAGATCTCTTCTCTCTTTGCTCCTGTGTAAAACACACACACAATCACCACCACCAACAGTATCCAAGCCAAACTCCTACATTAGTGCTGGTGTGTGTTCTCAGTGGGCTGTGCTGTGTGGTGCATCTGGGTTAGTCACACTGGAAGGCTTGCTCCCGCATTCTGATGTGAGTGGAGGCTCCATGCTCTGTTTTCCGTGGTCAAAAACTTCTCTTAGTAGCCCTAAGTACGCTTTTCAGATCGTGGAAAACAAGGTGTTCCTGTTGCCTTAGGCTTGTGGGGCACTGTTAGACTTGTCACCAGGCCACAGAAGGCACTGGAAACGGCTCCCTCAGCCGAGTTACCGAGTCCACCCTCGAGTCCGTCAGAGGCATCATATCCTAATTTCTCGGGCTTACCTGTGTGTGTGTGTGAGGTGTACAAAGCCGACGCGCACTGTTTATAACCGTCTCTTACCTCTGCCCGCTGTAAAATGCTTACGCGTTAGTTGTGAGCATTGTTTTTTTTTGGGGGGGGGTGGGCAAAAGGGCAAGGCAGTGGGAGGAAGGCGGCCAAGAGTAATTCTGTAGGACCAAATACATCACCTTCCTCCCCAAACTCTCCTTCTTGTTTAGTAAATGAAGGCACGTGAAAGTGGAACATTTGGCGCTTTGCACCAATATTATGGTGTAAAATTATAGTTAGGAATATTGTGTAAAAACCGTAATAGTTCGCAATTATAGCTATGGTGAGAACAGCAGGCAAGACTATAAGCTTTAATTTATGTTGTGCTTTGGACATTTTTCAGAAACTATTTACCCATTACCTCTTAGGTCAGTGGCCTAATAATGCAACAAAGCACTTTTTGAAATTGCAGATAATTTTCAGTGCTCAGATCTCTGTGTAGTATTGATGGGGAGGGTGGTTGATTAGGACCTTGGGAATTGTGCTTGATGGGAACAATCTGGAAGGAGTGAAAAATTATTAAACACACACAGCGGGAGATGGAGGATTTACCATTGTCGTGTGGCGCTATTAATTCTCATTGCTCGGTACAGCGGCTTGATTGCATACTGTGAATACTGTTTATTGGAGAATGGGTACAATTTTGCTGCAGTTGTTGTAATGTAATACTAAATGCTAATTAGGCTTCTAACAATAATTAGAACCTCTTGCCAGACTTGGAAATAGAAACACTCAATTGAATTTACAGAAACAAAGACCTTTAAGCTATGCCACTAGCAGCATCGACTTCAAGAAGTTTTTTACGTTGTTAGTTACAGAATTGCCAACACATATATATTTTTTTACGGTGTGCATAATGAGTTCATTTATGTTCTCGATAGGATTATTTTCAAGATGAGATAAAGCACGCCACCCCCTCCCCCATCAGACGAACAAACCGACACACACAGGTAGAATCCGAAATGCACCTTGGTAACCGTGCCGATGGCAACTGCCGTGCTCTGGGCTGGGCCCAGGGGGGAAAGGGGGGAAAGCAGGGCCGCGCAGGGGAGCGTGGCTACTGGGGGTTTGGGAGCCATTCCGAAAGCTTCACGTTCCCCTCTAAGCGCACACCTGACTGCCGGGGTTGTTTCTGGGGATCGGCCCCCTCAGCTGCCTTCCTGGACCTGCGTCGCTGGTCGGAGGCCAACCAGAGCCCCCGCGTCCCGACGGGAGACAGGAGAGCTGTCCCTCGCTGCTTGGCTTCGTCGACCCTTTTCAGTCTACTAGGAGGCCCGAGCTCTGAGCAGAGGGAGAAGCGTGTCAAGCATGCTGGCGAGTGAGAAAGAATTAGCCGAGACTTTCCCTGGCGTCCCCTGGGCCTGGTGGCTTCACCCGGGCACGGCCGGGCAGGGGCGTTGGGAGGCCCTCCCGGGAATGTGGCCACGTGCATCTCAGGGAGGTCGGCGGGGGGCCCTGTTGTGGCACCGCGGGCTGGCGCTGCCTGGCGGCTGGTGAGGGAGGCCTTCGTCGGGGTGTCGGTGCTGGATGTAATTTCCTCATCCTGTTTTTGTTTTGTTTCCAAACCCAGAGGTACAAAGACTTGGGCAAACCTCGTTGACTCTCCCTTGACAAACAGGCCACATGAAACAATGGAGAGGGCCTGCCCCCCTTTTAATTCTAACTGAGCCCGAAGCTGACGAACTGGTCTTCGGTGCTAATCATTAGCCGCTTGACATGGTGCGTCATGTTACCCCTTTGTCCGGAGCCATCCAGGTAACAGGACTAGAATCCCCAAGGCCTGTCCCAAGACAGTATTGAAACAACCCGCGCCCCCTGGCCGCGTGGGTGCCAGATGGCTGGGTGACGTGAGTTCTCACAGGCTTTCCTGGGAAACAGGTTTTGGGATGGAAGGACAGCGAGCACCGTTTTTCTCTGTTCTCCAGCGTGCGGTGTGGCTCCTTGAAGTGGAGAAGCAGTTTCTCGATTTCTCTGGGTTTGGTTTGAGTGTCCATTGGTATCAGGTGTTGAAAAGGAATGTTCATGGAAATTTCCATGTTTGTCTTTATTAACATTTCGTCCAATTCATCAGACCCAACGACTTCCCCCAACCCAGTGCCCCCTACCTCCACCCCTGCTCCCCGCCAACCCCCCCAGTGAAAAATGTTTCTTTGTTTTGACTCGAGTTCTTTTCGTTTTTATTTTTGACCCTCTCAGCTTGTCTCCTCCCTACCAAAGGGCTCCCCTGCTCGTGGGGCCTCTGCTGGTTGGAGTCAGGGGGCGGGGCGGGGGGTGGTATGGGGCATGCCCCAAAGCAGAGAGGCTTATTCGGGTCACCCAAGACAAGTTTTCCTCTCAGAAATGCTTCTGTCGCGTTCTTCCTCCGCCACTCACTGGGTTTGGAGAGGCCTCTTTTTCCTCCCCTCGCTTTTGGACCCCTCTTGCCCCGTGTGATGTGGTGATTTGGTCAGATTCTCTTCTCTTCCTTAGGCTGGTGGGGTCTTCCTGTTTAAGTGGGGGGAGACAGTTGTTTATAGTGACCTCCTGATTTCAAGAAGCAATACTCAGGGAGAAGAAGGCCTCGGGTAACCGGGGACCAGAAATCCTTGACGCTGGCGGCCCGTTGCCTCCGTGCTGGCGAGCGCTTGGTGAGGTGCTCTAGGTTCGGTCCTAATGGGGTTAAATCAAGCTCCGTGACTTGAGGCCGGCTCTGCACATTTGCCTGTCTTGCAGTTTGTATGAAGTATGCCAATGAAATTTTTAAGGAGGTACTGTGGGAGCATTTTAGTTGGCATTTTAGCAAATATGCTTGATTGCCAGAGGTGCTCACGTTGTGGTTTTTTCCTTTCTGAGGCTACAGTTTTTCTCGCGCTGGTCTATTGAGAGTCGGTGAAAGATGAGGCCTGAGTGAGTCAAATGCTTTCTTTATATTTTCTGGTTACATTTTTCTTGTTCACGAGTCAGTGGCACCTGCGAATGGAAGACTTGCTGAGGTAGCACCCGGCTGATTAGCAACTTTTGCTTGGTCCCCCTCACACACTGACCGTTAAATTACCTCCTATCATGCCTGGGCCGTGTGGCCGCCGCCGAGAGGCAGGCAGAGGTCAATTCAATATGGCTGACATGTTCTGTGTTTCCCCACAGCATGTCACATGTAACCCGCGTAGCGACTTTGACAAAGCACCGCAGGGTGACCTGGTAGTCTTGGGTCAGAGTGAGAGAAATTGGTGTTGTACTAAGATGTATGTTAATACATATATTATTTATATGGGCATTAGCGAATGCTATTGTTGCCTCAGCACAAACCCAGGCCCAGGGATTGGCCTTGGGGTTCTTGCAAGCTCACTTTATCATGTTCCTCCCCACCCCCTCCTTGCTCATGAATAATTAAAAACTTAAATTACTTGCCATGTACAAAATTCATATGCTGGGGAAAATAGCTACATGAAAATTAATTTTCTGTTCTGTGAGACTGACGGGAAATCAATTAATCTTGATGTATTATTTTATGCAGAACAGGGTGCAAGAACCTGCCGAGAGAATGGCTACAGCTGTTCTTGTTGGTCGGGCCATATATTATCGTTGGCGGGTTTGACAGCTTCTGAAGGAAATGGCTGAGGGGTATCAGGCAGGTGAATCAACTGTAAAAATTTATTGGACGATACAAACTGTTTCCAGGGGACTGATATAAAACTCACACTTGAGAACTGAAGTATTGAATGTTTTTGTGACTGAAGCAGCTTGTTGTCAATATTTATAGCTTTTCTCTTTGTTACATGTCCTATTTGTTTGATTAACTAGTCAGATGTTAGTGTCTGTCTGTAATTTATCTGTTGTGCCTTCTGTAGCATTTTTGATACATAAAGATTTACCACGAGATAAATAAGGCAGCTCACACAATGCAATATGCTAAGTAAAATGACAGAACTGTTTACAACATGTTACAAGTTTTATAACTCACGAGGTAGATCAGTAACTTTTGTTTACTGGTGTCACTGTTAGTTGAAACATGTCTCAATGTATTAAGTACTATGGGGGTAAACAAAGCTCTCTTAAATAAGCGGAGATTATAATCAACGCATACCTCATGGTAAATCATTTAAGAGGCTCTATAAAAACGTTTATGTACAGCCATACATAATGCATACATTTCTGAAATAAAATAAAATAAAATAAAATAAAATGCGTGCTTTTAGAATAGGCTGTAGCTGCATTCCTTTGCCGTGCCGTCAACGTCAGTGTCCCCTGTAGAGGATGGAGATGCGGTGGTGAGACGAGTGCTGACGCAAACAGATGAGAGCCCTCCGCGGAGGCGCGGGGGCCTGGCAGGTGGCTCCCGGGACGGCCGCGAGGAGGGCCCGTGTGTGCCCGCAGCACCATCCGTACGCAGGGGGGCCGCTGGAGTGGGGCAGTCGGGGCCCTCGTGCTCCCGCAGCCCAGCCTGGGTAGTTGAGGCCGACTTGCTGTCGGGGCCCTTGCTGAGGGAGCCCTAGGTGATGCGTGGGTTTAGGGGGAGCCCAGGAGGCTGGCTATCGAGAAGCTTTCACCAAAAGCCTCACTGTCACCGCCTGCGTCTCACCTGTCAGCAGGCGAGGTGGGGGGACCCGGCAGCGAGCAGTAGGGTTAGAAGCTTCTTAAGAAAGCGTGCGCACTCAGGTTCCCATAGCCCAGCACAGAGTCGAGGAGTATTTACCCTGTGCTTGCTTGTGTTCTCTCTAGATAATCAGGCTCGTGGAGTTTCAGCTAAGAATCCGAAGTTCTGTTGGTCAGTGACACACTGTGCTAAGTACATAGCACGTGAAACACATGACACGGTGTGTTACGATTCCTGGTGATTCATGAGTGACTCTCACCGACGGCACTCACTGTGGAGACCAGTGTGACATTTTGCCAGCTCTCCTAATAGAAGAATAGAATGGAGGCGAGGATTTTGGGAGGCATACTAAGGGTACCTGGCCTTGCTGTAGTACCTTCTCCTCTTTTGGAAGCCTGTCGTCCGTGTGTGTGTGGAATATATGTTAATCAGAATAAGCAGGTTAAGACATGTTTATTAATTGACAAACCGACGGACTTTGCTCGTTTGACTAGCTTGAGGGAGGAGGTTGGGTTGCTCTGTAACAAATTGCCGCGCACTTACTGGTGGAAACCGTACCCAGTTAACGTCTGTGGGTTGGTCAGTCCGGGCAGGCTTGCCTGGGTTCTCCGCTTAGGGTCTTACTTACAAAGGCTGAAATCAGTTGAGGTGCATTCTCATCTCGTGGGTCTGGGAAGAATCCGTGTCTAAGCTCCTCCAGAGCGTTGGTAGAACTGAGCTGCTTACATTTGCAGGACTGATCCCGGTTTCCTTGCAGGTTATTATTTCTAGGTTTCACTCCCAGCTTCTGGAGGACGTTGTCAGACCCTTGCCTGGCGGGCCCCCCAGCTTCAGGCCGACAGTGCGCCCTCCCGGTCCTGTTGGCTCCCCTCCTCCTTGCCGTCTCTCGGACTCACCCTCTGCTCCCAGCCCGAGAAAACCCCTACTTTTAAAAGGGGGCTCATGTGATTAAGTACAGCGCAGCCAGATAATTCTCTGTGACTTAAAGCCAATGGATTAGTATCCTTCCTTAACTCTATCTGCAAAATCCTTTTTTGCCGCGTAGTGTAAGGGAATCATAGGAGCAGTACCGCCGGGCAAAGGTTATGGGGGTCGGAGCAGAACTTTCTAGCCTGGGGGCCTTCGGTGTGATGTGGATGCTGTGGGTTTTCTAGAGCAGTGCTGTTCTTAGTCCTTGCCTTTCTTCTGCGGTCCCACATCCTGGCCGGGAAGAAGAGGGCCGACTCCGGGTGGGTTCTGGAACAAATGCATCTGCAGGGCCTGCTCTGCGTCCAGCCTGCATCAGGAGCAGGAGGCGAAAGTCTGTAAGAGACTCGTTCCTTACTCTCCCCACAACAAGGGTTTCATGCGCCCCCCGTGAGGTCACTCACCAATCCAGCACTTGAGGGCAGGGGCAAAGTTGAGTGGAGTTGAGCGGGGAAAGCAAAGCTCTGGGAACTGAGGTGGGCCGACGAAGACTCCAAGAAGGGAAAAGATTTGCAGGCCTTGAACAAGGCCTACGGTTGGACCAGATGGAGAAGACTGGCGAGGGCTTGCACGTGGCAAAGCGCCTCCCGTGCTGGGGAAGCGATGGGAAGTCAGGAGCTGGAGCAGCAGGTCGCCCCACTTCTGAGTAGGTGTGGTACCCCTCGTGGAGGTGGGGGGGTGCACGGTGGAGAAGCAACGAGGGCCAGTGGTGAGAGGCATGGGGACAAAAGCTTTGAAATCACGACTTCCTTATTCATGGGGCGCCTCTGTGGCTCAGCCGTTAAGCGTCTGTCTTTGGCTCAGGTCATGATCCCTGGGTCCTGGGATCGAGTCCCGCATCGGGCTCCCTGCTCGGCGGGGAGCCTGCTTCTACCTCTCCTACTCCCCCTGCTTGTGTTCCCTCTTCTGCTGTCTCTCTCTCTCTGCCAAATAAATAAATAAAATCTTAAAAAAAAAAAGTTCGTAAAGAAGCCTCTTGAAGGATTCACGTTCTCCATCCCTGCCGACAGCAGGCCTTTTTAAGGGTTCTCTGTCTTGGGGGTATGGGTAACTCGTTCTGAACAGTGTGATGGGTTCTGTACGGCAGGGTTGCAGCATGAAACCATCGCCTGGGGAGCTTTGCTCAGGCAGCACCCCGGACCCCCGCCACCAGAATTGCTAGAGAGGGGGTGCGAGGAGAAGTTTGCTGGATGACTTCCATACCACTCGGCCAGAGGGAGAACCCCTTTGCTCTGTCCTAGGCGGGCCCCACGGGCCGTGGATCCGGGCTATTCTTTCTGTTTGGGAGGCGACCTTTGAGGTGGGCTCTCGAAAATCGAGGCGGGGATTACCGAGTAGACGGTGGGCGGATGGGGCATCGCAGGCCGAGGCGGGGAGCGCGGGGAGGGAGGAAGTCGACGGTCGGCTCGGAGCCCAGCGAGGAGCCACTGGTGCGGCCCAGGCACGACGGGGGCTCAGGGGAGGCCGCGGAGACGGGAAGCTGGAAGCGGGGGTCGGGGTGAACTTGCAACGACTCCTGGTGGGTTTTGCAAAACCAAAACCCTCCTTTACTATCAAGGCTTTGTCCTGATCCCACCTGACCTTCCCCTTGGTGAATCCGAATTACTGAGGTTTGACTCCACGCTCGGTTTTTGTAAGACGCGCTTTGATTTCTCTCAGAAGCGGAGCCGTGTGTGTTCTCGGAGCGGCTCTGTGTACACGCTCTGCCCCTGGAGCTGCCCGGGATGAGCCGGGGTCCTCTGAGAGCTGCTTCCTGTCTGGTCTGGTGACTCCTCAGCCCGCCTTTCTTTCCCGCGGCCTGCAGTTGTGGAAAGATGCAGTATTTGAAGTGGGGAGGAGCTCAATTTTTCATCCTTCCCTTAGTGGGATAAAGAATATTTCAAACACCCCTGGAGGCCAGAGAGCTCTGCAAAGTTTTGAAATAGCTTGGGAAATGTGCCACATGCTTCACACTTCATTTTTCCCCTCTCTCTTTTCATTGTTTCACTTAATTAAAATATTGTAATGCAAGAAGGGAGAGGAGGCAAATAGAGAAAGGAAAGGAAATGGGTTCATTTTAAACAGACTCTGCGCAAGCTTGGTGCTCGCAGTTTGCAATGCTTCTGAGCATTTTGTAAGGTAAACTCGAAACATTCTTGCCGCCTGCGAGGTGATCAGGAAAAACTGTGAGCTCGAACGTGATCGCTAATGAAAACCCTGGCCAGCGCAGCGCCCCCTCCCGCCCCCCACCTCCCCGGTTCCCCCTCCCAAACCAAAGAAAAAATCGGAACATTTTTGGGTCCAAGTTTCACAGATGTTAAGCATTTTGTGATATTACTTAGGGGGTTTCCTGAGCTACATTAAAGTTGAACCACTAGGGTGTTGAAACAGTTGGACCCATAATAAAATATACATGAAAAGGAATTGTGAGACACGGGCTGTTATGTGCTGGTGACAATTAGGTTGCTGCTTTAAAAAATACATATCCTAGACACATCTACGGGAGCTTTTTAGGGAATTTTGAGTCGAAGCCGAGTAAAGGCGGATGGTAATTTCTCTGGTTGCCTCTGGCAGGTGGACATAATTTAACAATACCCGTCAGATATGACAAATTGTTTGTGAGTTACATTAGGGCCTTAATAAGATCACATCTGTTCGTATATCCTTCTTAACCACAGAGCCTGATTTAGGGAGTTTTCATACTGGTATAGCATTGTTGTTTAAATATTTAGAGGGGTCTGGACATGTATCATAAAAGAATAGGCTCTTGTGTATAAAAACACAGTCCTTTTATCCTCGGCGTGTTTTCTCTCACGGATCTTGCATCATTCTACTCGAGCGAACCACATGTTGCTTCCGAGAGCCAGGAAGCGAAGTCCGCGTTGGAGCTGGTATTCAGGAGCTGGAGGGGGCTTCCAGAGCGACCCTCACCTCCCCTTCTGTCCGGGGTAGGGAGCTGAGGTGGAGACAGAGTCAGAGGCTCGTTCAGGGTATCCTAGCCCCTCGGTAGCGGAGCCAGAGTTAGGACTTCGTCTGGCGTTGGGTGTCGCAGCGATTTTTCCACTGTGCTGGGATTTGACTCTGGGCAGGAAAATGAGGCCCTTGTTGGAGACGGAACAACTCATGTGTCAAGTCTTTTCCAGAGGACGTTCCTGGTCGATTGGAGGCCAGGTTCTTTCATCCTTTTTTTTTTTTCCTTTAAGTTTTTTATTTGTTTATTTGAGAGAGAGGGAGAGCAGGGGAAGGAGCCGAGGGAGAGGGAGCAGGGCTCCGTACCACGACCTCACCGAGACCATGACCTGAGCCAAAATCAAGAGTTGGACACCCAACGGACTGAGTCCCCCAGGGACTCCCCCCCCCAAGATCTTTTTTATGTATTAAAATGTAGGGTCCTACTCAGTGTCCTTCCTCCGACAAAGAATCTTCTGCCACTTCCTGGCCTAAACACGTGGGTGGGTTTCTTCCCATCTTTGACCACATCATGTGTGTGCCCGCCTTAGTTCATACTGTCCCCTTCTCCTTTCAGTTACTTCCATATCCAGAATAAATAAACTCCATTTCATCATGAGGTCTTCCCAGCCCATAGCCATTTATTAGGTTGAAACAGATGCAAATGCCGTTTAATAGGTCAGAAAGGTCAGGGGCCCCTGGGTGGCCCAGTTGGTTAAGTATCTGACCCTTGGTTTTGGCTCAGGTTGTGATCTCAGGGTCATGAGATCGAGGCCCCTGCCCCGTTGGGCTCTGCGCTCAGTGCAGAGTGTGCTCATGACTCTATCTCCCTCGCCTTCAACTCCTCCAGTGTGTGTGCTCTCTGTAAACAAACAAATAAATAAAATCTTTAAAGAAGGTGAAATATTGGGAATTTCATCAAATTCAACCTATAGGGAATCTTAAAAAAAAACCTCTGTGCCACACACATTTTTAATTCAGTTTCTTTCTCACTGTTAAGTATGTATACATACAGTATGTATCACCTTTGTAAAACAAATCCTACTTTGTTATAATTTTAGATTTACAAAACAGTTTCAAGCATAGTACAGACTTTTTCTACACCCCAGCCCAGTTTCCAGTTTCCCCTATTGTGATGATTTCTTATCACCATGGTACTTTCGTCAAATTTAAGAAATCGACAGTGGAACGGTACTAAGTAAAACGCCAGGCTTTATTTGGGTTCCATCACTCTTTCCATGAATGCCCTCTATCTGGGCCAGCCTCCAGTCCAGGGCCCCGGCACCGCGATGCACCCAGGTGTCACGTCTTGTTGGTCTCCTCTGGTCTGTGACAATTCAGCCTTGCTTTTCATGACCTTGACAGTTTCGAGGTGTACTGCTCAGGGATTTTGTCGAAGGTCTGTCAACTTGGGTTTGTCTGATTTGTTTTCTTATGATTATGTAGGGGTTATGGGTTTTAGGGAAAATACCATGTAGGAATTATTATCACCTTATCTCGAGGGGTCATGATGTGAACTTGGCTTCTCATGGTTTGGTTAAGCTCGATCCCTTGAAGTAGTTTTTTTGCCAGGTTTCTACACTCTACTTAATTTGGCCTCTTTTGTGGGCCATATCCGCATCTCCCCACTGGATGGATTAACACTTCTCCTTTGGGAATAGGGGCATTGTTTAATGCTCTTCGTATCTTCCATTGTACTTAATGCCATGACATTAAAAAAAAAAGTTTTTATTTATTCGAGAGAGAGCACCAGTGGGATGGCGGGGAGGAAGGGAAGAGGGAGAAGTAGGCTCCCCACTGAGCAGGACTGGATCCCAGGACCCTGGGATCATGGCCTGAACTGAAGGCAGATGCTTAACTGACTGAGACCTCCAGGCTCCCCTCCATGCCATGTTTTATACAGACTAAGTGTTCCACCGAAGATAGTCGAGAGGTCATTAAATAAGTGATTTAATTTCAGACTGGAAGAGGTGTTTGGCTTAAGCAAACCAAAACAACAAAATCCCAACCTGCTGAATTCTCCTTGCAACTAATTTGGTGGTCTTTGTTCACTTCACTGAAGGGGTAATTGGTAAAACTACTTAAAATTCTTTTTGGCCATACTACTCTGAAGATAGGATTATCTGCGGTCTTGGCTGAGATCAGAGCTTTGAGTTCAGGACTCGGGAAAATCCCAGTGTAAATGAGGGAGGCACCTGCAGATACTCTCGTAGCTACTGCTGACCTGCAGCAAGGGCGTCCCTATTTGCTGAGTCTTATAAATATTTGTTGGAGATTTGGAGGATCCTGGAACTAAGATATTGTTTAATGGATTTCTAACGGCCAAGAAGAATTACCCGAATGCGTTTTATTACATCATGGCAGTCATTTTCACCGCGTTTATCTGTGCACGTGTTTAGGACGGCATGGGCACCCTACTTCTGGAAGACTAAAAATTGACATGGCCTTCATGGAAAATAAAGCATTTAGGGGAAATGAGGATGAAATAAGAATTTTTTTTTTAAATAAGTTGGAAACTAAATTCTTTGAAAGTGAGGTAAGAGGGAAGTAGTAGTAGTTTTTCTACAGACCCTTTCAGCAGGGACCTTACTAGTCAGTCTTGTAGGATTGATTCTGTTGTGATTGAATAGTGGGCCTAACATTATGATGATTTAACCTTTCTAAAGGTCTACCCAGGAATTAGAGTAGCCTGATTTACTATTCCATTTAAAAAGGTTTCTTCATTTTATTTAATGTTTTTTAAAATATGAGTAAAGAACCCCCAGCTTTTCAACAGTGTAAATTATTTCCTGCTAGTTTTTCAATCTGAGAGTCTCATGATAGCTACACCTGCTCTATGCTTTATTATGTAATTTAATTTTTCATAACTTTCTTTTATTAGCTGTAAAGTAGGTTTAGAAAAAATAATTAGATTAGGTTAAGCCACAGTTAAGATAAAAATGACAATTCAATAAAAGAAAGTTCGATGTAACTCCTATTTTCTAAAATAAAATACAGCCGTTAAGAGATTTAATTATGGTGTTATTCAAATGAATTTTGCCTCTACTCTGAAAGCACGCAAGAAAAAAAATCCAAGAAAGGTGCTTGCTTAACATGAAAAAAGTAATGTAATACATAGAATTATAACTTAGGAAATGTGATAGGGACCAGGCTTGAGAAGAAATAACACAACCGAGTGGGTTCTCTGAAGGGATACGTTGGGATTACTTGAGTTGCTGCATGGTGAGGGCCCTTGGCTTGCTCTGAGTTTTTATGTGCCAGATTGGGAGCTTTCACCATTTGGGTGATCTTGGAATGCCATATCCTTTCATTAGAATGATTCTGAAAATCACCACCAGACATATTATGGTCATGAAGTCCTAAAATTGTAGATGTACAGGAAGCTTCAGGGTCTGACCCTTATCCAAGAAGCAGGCTTTTCCAGGATCACAGGTCTTCAGAGTCCCCAGCTAGCATTTACTACACTGAATTGTTACTAAGATTGAATTTTGTAAAATATATTATATATATTTATGTATATATGTGTGTGCATGTATCTATATATTTTTTCTTTTTTCCCCCAGAATAAAACGTGAATCCCATTTATTTTTTTATTTTTATTTTTTTTAAAGATTTTATTTATTTATTTGACACACAGAGAGAGAGAGAGCAGATCACAAGTAGGCAGAGAGAGAGAGAGAGGAGGAAGCAGGCTCCCCGCTGAGCAGGGAACCCGATGCGGGCCTCGATCCCAGAACCCTGAGATCATGACCTGAGCCGAAGGCAGAGGCTTTAACCCACTGAGCCACCCAGTCACCCATGAATCCCATTTAGAGTCAAAGGACATTGTTAGGCTTAAGATTTGGGATGAGAAACTAGCAGTCCCTCTTCATGTCCTGTTCCTTTTTAGCTCTGAATCCTTTGCCCACAGGAAACCCCACCTTCAGTTTTTCAAACTATCATTTGGTATCATCTTCATACTTAACAGCAATAAAGCCACTTATTTAAATATTTAAGTAATTGAAGGGAAAAAGAGACATCTATCGAAGTTGTTTTTCCTTACATTGCCTGTTTACAACTAAACTTACGATACGTTATTTAGCATGATACTCTTGGAGTCCAATTAAAGAAATTCTGTTTATTCAACAAACATGGCAAGCCAGGCCCAGTGCTTCTCACTGCTTTATAACTTGAGATGGCCTGAAATGCGAGCTATCATCTCGCTCAAGGTGATTCTGTGACCTTCTTGATGATGGTTAGAGTTCCTTTAACTCAGTATTTTTCAGGCTGGGAGTTGCATCCCAATAGTGATCTGCAAAATAAATTTAGTGGGTTGTAACCAACATTATAAAAAATAGAACAGAGTAGAAAATATCAGAGTTCAGTTTTTGAAATGGCCAATGTAACTTCTGTCTTCTAAAGTAAAATACAGCCATTAAGAGATTTAATTATGACACAGAATTAGGATAAATGTGGGTTTACACAACTTTTCTATCACATAAATACATTTATATGTGTATACATACTTGTGTATACACATACAGATGTATTAATATCAGAATGTTTGATTTTATGTGTTTATGTGTGTGTGTGTGTATTTGTGTATTGAGTCCCAACATAACGTTAGATTGGATATATGAAGTAGCCATTTCTGTAGGAAAGACACAGGCGAATATTGGGAATTGAATGTGGTTTAACCTGTGTTTTCTTGTGGGTCATGGACGAAAAGTTTTGGCGAACATTTAAATAGCCTTAGCTGTCTTACATCAAGATAATAAACATTTTGTCGTCTTACATAACTTTAAGTTTCTTCGTCTTTAATATAGGCATATAATTGTACTTACCTCAGAAAAAAAACAGACACAAGGAAGTTTTGGAGGGAATGGTGTAAGAATGTATCAAAACTCATCAAATTAAATACATTCAATATGTGCGTTTTTTTCTTTTATTCTTCGTGTGTGTGTGTGTGTGTGTGTATCCCTTGTACCATACTTAATTAAGCAATTAAGAAAGAATCTCACCTACCTCAAAGAAAAGCTGTGAAGATCAAATTTCTGAGCATGACCCCTTGCCCACAATAAGCACCAAATAAATGTTAGTTGCGATTACGGTGCTCATTATCCTCGCCATTTCCCTCCTCCCCATCCTCTACAATGATCTTTGTTTCTCATTTACTCCCAGGAAATTCTCGTTCAGCCCTGTCAGCGTTATTAAATCCGTTGCTCCTCTCATCATGTGGGTCACACACACGGATCTTCAGGCACAGGGTGGTAGAACTAACGTTCTACCTTCAGGATTCTGTGCTCAAACCAGTATTTCCCCAAGTGGCATACGTGTCCCTAGATGGGCGTGATGGTTTGGCGTAGGAGACAGATAAGGCACGGGCCAGCATGGACTCATGCAGTGAGTGTTAGTCCCTTTTCAAATTTCTTTCAGTCCTTTGGATGACAGCGAGGACAAAGCACCAGTTTGGTGCTGATCTCTCTTTCATATCTTCCTAATGCTTGACAGATTCCTTTTTTAAATAGAGACGAGGTCTCAGGCTCAGCCTCTTCAGTACTGAACAAAGAGAAGTTCAGTGGGATTGAATAATGGGATTTGGTTTTCCTCTTACGTGTGGGTGCGTATATCCTGTGGGTCGTTGGCAAGTGATACTTTTGTGGAGATGATATACTCTTCCTTCTAGAAATCAATTTGTTGACATTAAAATATTCAGTAAATAGCATATGTGGTATACCGATTATAGTAAAGTCATGAAAGTGTATGCTAATGACGTCCAGTCTGGGCCAGACTGATTTAATCCTAAATGAGGCGCAGGGAGGTTAAGCGGCTGGGCCAGGTAGGACCAGAGACCTTATCTTGGCCGTGTTTTCCGATCTTGCTGTAAACATTTTGTTAGTGTGGACACTCCAGGATCACGTTAGAGGAAGACTGTGTTAAAACAGTGGACTTGTTTTTTTCTGATGTGCTTTTTTGCATAGAGTCGGTTGCCTCTGTGGTTTGCCTTGGATCCGTGCACCCCCACAACTCTGAGACCAGCTCCGGTCTGAGTGGCATCACGGGGAGCCCCTTTCAGCCGCCGTGTGTCTGCACCCGCCTTACCTCTGCAGTCCTCGCTGTGCAGTGTTCTCCCTCAAGGCTGACGTTGTTCTTTGCCTGTTGGCCGTGGTCCGGGATTACCTGATTCCGAACCCCAGCCCTGGATAGAAGGGGAAGGGCACACAGGTCCGTAGGATAGGGGTACCATGCTGTGTGTTCGCTGTGGCTGAAGTTGGCTTGACGTTGCTGTGCCTCTGTTCTTCCACATGTGAAGTAGGTGGAGTCGTGAGTTGAGACGAGGCCCCGTTCATCTTTATAACCCTTTCATGTCACTTATCCGTCTGCCCTGCAGAGCTCTACTGACCACCTTCTATATACCAGGCACTTGTTGGACCAGTGGAAAATGTACCTGTGGACGAGGCTGAGGACGACCTTACGCTTGGGGAACTTACCGTCCTGTTGGGAAGGATGATCGTAAATGAAAGTTTCACATGAGACAATTTCCTGTGGCCCTAAAACACAGGTGATGGACTTGAGAGTGACTCGGAGGAAGAGGCCCAGTTTTGATACACTGGCCAGGAAAGGCCTCTTCAAAAAGACAGCTCTTGATGAGAGCTGGAATGAGAGCGTACAGCTGTGAGAAGCTCGGGAGAGATTGTCCAGGCGGAAGAAGCGGCAGGTGCAAAGTCCCAGGCAGGTTCAAGGGAGACAAAGGAAGCTGGTGGCGCTGGCTGGGAATGTGGGAGTAGAATGCTGATGGAGGAGGAGGAGGAGGCGGCGGCCAGAGGCCACTGTGGAGATGTTGAGTCTGGGAAGGAGTTTGGACTTGATTCAAAGTGTGATGGGAAACCAGTGAAGCCAGTGATGGGTTGTAAGCAGGGAGATGATGGAATCTGATTTGTGTTTTTGAAAACCACACTGGCTGCTGGTTGGAAATTGGGCCAGCAAGAAGAGAAGCTGGGTGTCCAGGTAGAAGGTCATTGTGGTAGCCTCTGAGGTGGATGCGGTGGTAAGACCTAGGGAGTGGGCGGGAGAGTCAGGTTATATTTTTAATATAACGCCAGTGCCTATTGGTGGATTGTCTGCAGAAATGAAAGAGAAGAATCAAAGATGAGTCCTGGGATGGTCATGACATTTACAGCTATGGGAAGGCAAAGATCCTTTTGCTTCTGATGACATCCTTGTGTGGTCATTGGCTGGTCTGCTTAGGCGCACAACTGCTTGCAGCCTCTCCCAGGGAAGAAGACTCCTCCCATGCTTCTGGTTAGCCCGAGGGCTCTCCGGTTCTTCCTCTGTCTGACCTGCGCTCCTCATGCTGCACGGAGGCCCAGGTTCTACCCTCCGAGGAGGTGGTTATAGAGGGGGCCGTGTGGGCAGGGCACAGGTGCTGGTAATTCATGCCTCTCTTAGGAGAGTGGATGGCCTGCAGCCAGAATGCCAGGTTGATGTTTTATGACTGGTTTCTATGAAGAGTTCACGCTCTCAAAAAACTTATTGTATTCTGTTTTCCAAGGAAAAGTTGAAGACGGGCTGAGCAGTGGCTATTTTTTCCCTTTTCATTTTCCCAGCATATAATACAAGTTGCATTACAATAAATTCAGTCAGTTCAAATGTTTTTCATCTGAAAAATTGAATACATTCTTTTTTTTTCCCCCCGCCTAACTGCAGGGGGTGAACTTTTATATTTTTATGGGCTTTGTTGTTTTTACTTGTCACAGTTGCTGGTATTAGTTCACTAGTAAGTAATGACTTTTCTGTATTGAGAAAGACAGATGACTTATTAGATGTCAGAGGCCATCTGAAACATTTTCAACTCAGCATTTTTAATAGCCGTTCTTTCTTTGATTTGTTTTCCTTCCTTCTCCCTCTTCTCATTTCCCCGCCTCCAGCTGGCGTGCAGTTTTTCCTCCCCTCTACCCCTTCTCCCCTCTTTCCTTCGTGACTTCCATGCGTCTTCATGTTTTGACTTCACCTGCACATCCAGCCAGAGTGTGTGGGAGCCATAGACTGTTGCGGGATAGCATTTCTTGCAGTTGTACTCCTTGGATTTCCTGTGAGAACATCTGTGGGTACAGATCCATCCTCTCAGGATTAAAAAAAAAAGTGGATTACGTCCAGGTCAAGCATATGTTCCTGAACCTCATGGGCAAATTTTTAAAATTTCTAGCTGCTGTTCATTTAGAGGTCTGAGATGCCCTAAAACCCACGTCTACTCCCTCCTTCCGTATCCTGTTAAAAGATTCAGCAGGTTACTTTCTGGGACTCCTTGGACATCATTTTATTGTGCTCAGAGTCTCAGACAAGAAAAGTCTATCATTAAATAACCACCATTGAAACAGAAGCGTCCGTGTCTGTCCAGGCAGTTCATGTAGTGAACAGGGCTTTGGATGGGGCTGCAGCATATCAGCAGGTCGCTGGGCCTGGCACATAGCAGGTGTCCAGTAAATAGTTGTGCGATGAGCAAGTGTCAGCTTAGATGACATTTAGGAGTGGTAGTGGGTGGGGTTGGGGGAGTTTCCCGAATGGTGAATAAGATGGACCTTTCTCCAACGGGAATATTCCAAGGAAACAGACACATATAGAAGCAAGAGAAATATCAAAGAGTGCTTTGCTGAGAGTGAAAGCAGGGTGACGTGCTGTGTGTGAGGTAAGGGGGGACTTGGGGGGAGTCAGGGAAGGCTCCGATAAGGTGGCGTTTACCTCTGAGATCTGAGGGACAAGCGGCAGCCAGCTGGGAAGATCAGGGAGAGGCGAGCCGGAGAGCAGGCCGTGCGACGTCTCTAGGCAGGTGCAAGCTGGCGTGTTCAGGGCACCGGAAGGGCCGGAGGCCTTTGCTGTGGGGAGCGGACAGCCCCGGCCCGCGGGGGTCGGGTGTCCGGGTGGTGCACAGGGCCAGACCAGGTGGGGCCTTACGTTACGAATACAGTTCATACTCCTTAACTCGATTTGCAGCGGGAAGCCTTTGGAGGGTTTTACGTGGGGGCAGGGCTTACATTTTTAACATATCCCTCTGGCTGCTTTGTGTGGGGAATGGTTTGTGGAAAGGCAAGAGTAGAAAATGCAATGGTATGGAGTAGGTATTTACTTTTTAGAGGAGTTTTTTCTTTTCTTTTTTTTCTTGGAGGTTTATCAGCTCTTTGGAGGAAGAGTGTGGCTTGCTTTCTTTCCTGATTCTTGTGCTGGGACAGAATTTCTGGTTGCATCCCACGTCCATTCTCTCCATCCTTTTACAGACAGAATTTCTGGTTTTTAACTGCACATGCTGCTGCCTTCCTCCCCTGCAGCTTGCAGCCAGGTGTGGCCATGTGGCTTAAATGAAAGTATTATATGTGACTTCCAGAATGTTTTCCTGAAAAGGAGGGGGTTTGAGGGTGTTTGTGTGTTGCCTCCCATTCTACTGCATGGAGCTGGTTGTGATGGCTGGAATGCCAGCATTTATATTGGACCATGAGGACTAGGGCCCCATGCTAGGGATAGAGGGGCACAGAGTTGGAAGGAGCCTGTGTCCCTGATGAATTCTTGGAGCCGCCATACCAGCTCTGGATTGTCTGTCTTTGTTCATCTCCTGGGGATAAGAAAGAAGTGATTTAGGTCTTCGATATTTTAGTGTTTTGTTCTTTGTTCTGTGCAGCTAAAGATCCTAACTGATACAGATGTTCATTTTGTGGAAGACTTAATTAACAGCAATGATGAGAATAGTATTAGTGGATGCTTGCTTGCTTTCTCTTTTTAAAGATTTTATTTATTTATTTGACAGATCACAAGTAGGCAGAGAGGCAGGCAGAGAGGAAGGAGGAAGCAGGCTCCCCGCTGAGCAGAGAGCCCGATGCGGGGCTCGATCCCAGGACCCTGAGATCATGACCTGAGCCGAAGGCAGAGGCTTTAACCCACTGAGCCACCCAGGTGCTCCTAGACTATTTTCTTCATCACTTTGCTAGACTGCCACATTTTTGATGATGACATTGAAACCTCTTTTGTAATCGTTTAGAGGGTGAGACCAGAGGGATGATTCAGAAGGCAGATTTGTGTCACACTGGCTAAATGCTGTAACCAACTTTCTAGGGCTTAACACAATAGGAGTCTATCTCTTTACAGTCCCATAAAATCCAACTGTGCTTGGGGCGGGGCTGGATGCAGGGACCCAGACCTTACTCCATCTCCCTCCTTTCTACGCCCTCTTACCCACTCCAAGGGGCCTCTTCGATTTCTCTGGGTGCTTTGCACCCCACCAGCACACAGGAAGAAAGAGAAAATGTGGAGGACTACACAGGCAGGTTTTGATGGGCTCGGCTTGGAGATGGCGAATGTCCCACATCCATTGGCTGGAACTCAGTCATGTGGTCACACCTGACTACAAGGAGGCTGGGACATCTATCCTAGTGGTGTGTCCAGGAGGTAGCGGAGATGGATTTTGATGGGCACCCAGCAATCTCTGTCACATATGATTGTCAGGAGTGGGGGTTTCTGGTGTCAGCCCACTTGTCATTTAAATCCCAGCCTTGCTGCTTATTAGCTACGTGAACTTGGGCAAATGGCTTAACTTCTTTGACTTCCGTGTTTTGTGTGTACAGTGGTGGCCATCCTAAACGAGGTAACGTGGTGTGCACAGTAGTCAGAGCAGTGCCTGAGCCGTGGGAAGCGCTCAGTGATCAGTTATTTTTATTTAAAGCCAAGCACTTGACTCAGACCGAGGCTTGTGGATCTCTTGGTGCAGAGAAGTTTCTTTCTGAGTTCGTGTGTCGCACATGAGCCAGGGGGGAGGGACTTCGAGAACCACACATCCTAATTCCCAGTTATTTCTGGGGTCAGGGGTGCGGGGACATTAGGAGAGCAGCTCCTGGGGGCCTGCTGTTCCCTCCCACGTGTGAACGCTCCCAGCCTCTGGAAGGGCAAGATGAGGCTCTATCCTGGTGCTTGGTATGTTTATGGCATTAGAGACGACGTTCTCAGGGCCAGTCTCCTGCCTGCTGCAAGGAACTGTGTCCATGGAATGCCTTCCACCTGCGAGCTCAGGCGATCAGAATCTCATCTGTCCTTGCAGACCTGGCTCAGTGTCTTCTCACCTGAAAGTCCTGGTTAGAGGCTGGTCAGCACTGTTCCCTCTCTTACCCTCACCCTCTCGTACGGCACTGGGCACCGTCCGTCTCCTAGCGTGCTGGGTTGCCCATCACACTGGATCCCCCAAATGGAAGCTTCTTGCAGGCTCTGTGTCCTTCTTCATTGGCCCCTCATGCCTCACTGGGGAAGATGCTCCAAAAGGCTTGTTGAGTCCAATGATGACTTTCATTATCGTCCTACATGTAGAGTTTCATGAGCGTGGGCTTTACACAGAATCAGTGGCAGATAAATTGGTATGTAGTTTGGAATAAAAACAAGTGGATTCTTTTTTATTTACACTGTTTAACATTCATGTGGGGATTTTTGCCTTCTTTCAGCTCAGCGGTTGTAAAATTCTGTTTTAATTTCTGCCATTATCATAAACAGCATTCTCTGCTTATTATCTGGGTAGAGGATACAGCAGCATCCTAGGACTCTACTGAGTTAAGATTAAACATACTGTCAGGGTAGGACCCAGAGCCATTGTTGCTTTGCCCCTTTCCTAGCCAAGGATCTCACTTGGTGATTTGAGTTTGGTGCATTTCACTGGTGGGTTTGGAGTCCCATATATATACACATCAGTCTGTTTTTGGTAACTCCTAGGAAAGCATTCACCTTTCTCTCTGACTGTGTGCACGCACATCTGTAAAAATAAAATCACCTGCAAAAGCGCTGAAGAAAAAGGTTAGAAAATTCTGTATGTGGAAACAGTCGGTGGTACTGCAAAATATAGTTAAACAGGAAATGGAGTTTAGTTATTAAGCTCACGTAGATGGCTCGATATACTGAATATTTCTTGCAGTTCTATTATTTGTGTTTCATTCTCAAATATTTTAAGAAGATAAGCCTCTAAATTCACTTTGGGGCTCCATGTCATCAAATCTCATCACCAGTCACTTAGATCCCTAATTAACTTATACTCTATAGACCCATTTCTTTGCTGCTCTTTCTCTGTACTCTCTCTAATGTGCTGTGAGTTACACTGGAAGGAACAATAAGATTTAAGAGAAGAATTAATTTAGAAAGTTAGGAATAGAAGAGATAAGGGAAAATGAGAAAAAGCGGCTTAGTATTTTGTCTTGTAAATGGCTTTCCTCTCGGAGGCTAAGAAGCCCATTTATCCAAGGACAGGGGGAGTGTTAATGAAATAGATCATGAACATAGCTATTACAGTAATGAATTTTAACACTCACTTTGTTATGTGATATTTTATTTATGAGCTCCTTGATCATTCAGATAAAGACAAGAAGTTTATGGCACTAGATTATGTCTTGTTTTCATAAACATATTCAGTAGTTTAATAAACATAATTTATTTTTTCTCTTTAAAAATCAGCAAAATTTATGAGAGATTATCTTAGGGTTAATGAAGTCTAACATTAAGGAAATATTACCCTATAATATTGGAGCCTTCAGAGCTGGAGTTGTAATTGCTTAATGCTTTTTTCTACAGGCTATTTTTATAAAGTACATGCTTTGTACCATTAATCCAGTTTTTACAAGTTACACTTAGACCAATTCATTGGGAGTTATGTATCCATGTTTATATTTTTCAGTCACTGCTTTCATTAAAAGATGTAGTAAAGAGTTGAAAATTTAATGTAGAAAAAGGGGGGAAAAGACAATTATGTGTATTTGCTTGTAGGAAGGCTCAGTGCATATATTATCACTGCTTTCTGTCTTTGAAACCAATTCCCCCTCGTGGCTGTCTTCACCACAGGTGAGAATTTAGTGATTTGTGGGCCCCGGGAGGACAGAAATGTAAATTCCTACTGAAAGCCATCGATAGTTAAAATTTGGAGCCCCATTAATATTGTTCAAGTCAGTGTGCCCTGAAGTCACGAGATGCCCAGACGACGGGCTGGAGTTTCCCCTTCTGAAGTCTGGGCTGCCCGTTAGCCGGGTGGTGGATGCCTGCACCCCCACGACAGGAGTGAGAATGGCTGGGAAGGGCAGCCGGGGAAGGCCGCGGTGGGTCATGGGCATGTGTGTTTGACTGCATTGGCTCATTCTTTCTTGAAATCGAATTTAATGTGTTGAAAAATACCTTCTTGATACATGAATGAACTAAAAGAGGTATTGCTATTCATATAGCGGTGGAAGCAAACCCTCCCCCGCCCCTGGCCCCATATTTTATAATAAAAAACTCAACAAGGGCAAAGTTCAAAGAAGCCTTTTCTGATTGGCCGGCTCCTCGCTCCTCCTGGGGTGGGTATGGAAGGATGAAGTGATGGATAAAGATCTCAGATCCATCAGTGAAACAGCTGATGCTTTAATGATTGCTTTTCAACCCTTTTGATGTTTGTCTTAGATTATTTTGATGCTTCGGTGTGTTTGCAATAGAGAAAAATCAGGGAGTGGGAAAGTAGTGTTTGTTTGAGTCACATTGGTGGCTCCATGGGGAAGAGGGATTCCATAAATAGGTACTGTCCTGCCCTGCCCTCATTCCAGAGAACTAGAATTTGATTTGATTCATTTACGCATTTATAAACACAGCTGTTGAGAATTCAGTGAGAAATCTTACCATTCTGAGCCCTAGGATCCAGTGATACCTAGGCTAAGGCTCTCGTCCATGAGGAAGTCGCCTTCTACAGAGAAATGTTTTCAGAAATCGAAGGAGAGGTGCTCAGAAAGTTAAACATAGGATTACCATGATTCAGCAATTCCACTTTTAAGGATCTACTCAGAAGAATTGAAAACAGAGATGGACAGGTACTACTTACACACGTATGTACATAGAAGCATTAATCACAATAGCCCGAAGGTAGAAACAACCCAAATGTCCATCCGCCAGTGAGTGGATAAACAAAATATGATATATACACCCAGGGGAATATGATCCAGCCTTAAAAAGAAAGTTTTTTAAAATTTAAATTCAATTAATTAACATATAATGTATTATTGGTTTCAGAGGTACCGGTCTGTGATTCACCAGTTTTCTATATCACCCAGTGCTCGTTACATCACATACCCTCCTTAATGCCCACCACCCAGCCACCCCCTCCCCCCACACCCCTCCGCTCCAGCAACCCGCCGTTTGTTTCCTATGATCAAGAGTCTCTTATGGTTTGTCTCCCTCTCTGGTTTTGTCTTGTTTTATTTTTTCCTCTCTTCCCCTAGAATCCTCTGTTGTGTTTCTTAAATTCCACATATCGGAGAGGTCATATGATAATTGCCTTTCTCTGATTGACTTTTTTTTGCTTAGCATAATACCCTCTAGTTCCATCCATGTGATTGCAGATGGCAAGATTTCATTTTCTTTGATGGCTGAGTAATATTCCATTGTGTATATATGTACCACATCTCTATCCATTCACCTATCGATGGACATCTGGGCTATTCCCATAGTTTGGCTATTGTGGACATCGCTGCTATAAACATTTGGGTGCACATGCCCCTGAGGATCACTACCTTTGTATCTTTGGGGTACATACCCAGTAGCATGATTGCTGGGTCGTAGGGTAGCTCTATTTTCAACTTTCTGAGGAACCTCCATACTGTTTTCCGGAGTGGCTGCACCAGCTTGCATTCCCACCAACAATGTGACAGGGTTCCCCTTTCTCCGCACCCTCGGCACACCTGTTGTTTCCTGACTTGTTAATTTTAGCCGTTCTGACTGGTGTGGGATGGTATCTCATTGTGGTTTTGATTTGTATTTCCCTGATGCCGAGTGACGTTGAGCATTTAAGAAAAGAAATTCTGATACTTGTTTCAATATGGATGAACCTTGAACCATTACCCTAAGCGAGAGACCCAGACAAGGAAGGACAAGTTTCGTAGGAGTCCACTCACGTGAGGTATCTAGAATAGTCGAATTCCTAGAGACAGAAAGTAGAAAGGCAGCTACAAATGTTGGTGTGTGTGGGGGGAGGAATGGGGGCTTACCGTTCAGTGGAGTTTCTGTCTGGGACAGTGAGAAAGTTCTGAGAGCGGACGGTGGGGATAGCTGCCCAATGAGAACGTACTGAATCCCAGTGAACTGCACATTGAAAAATGGTTGTAGTAGTAAGTCTTACGGTGTGTATATTTTACCACGATAAAAAACTGGAGGAATATTCAAGAAGAATATATGTTATGAGAATGTAGCTTTAAAGAGAAAGAAATTAATCCCCGGAGGTCTTGGCATACTTATTTTCAAGGCTATCAAGATTTTATCTCCCCAACAGAGTGGCAGGTGAGTAGGGCACAGCGACAACGCGAGGGCTTAGACACTGTTGGTTTTTGACCCTGGGCAGGTTTCAGAGCCATGTTCTGTTTTTCCCGTAAAGGGAGATGTGCGGTGCCCAGAAACCGGGGCCGCGTTCCCCTGTAAAATCTTACAGCCTTTAGAGATGGGTCTCCCGGGTTTAAATCTTGGCTCCCGCACTTACCAGCTGCACAGCCTGGACACAAGGTACTAACCTGACCCGAGACTCAGTTTCCATATCGGTGAAATGGGGCCAATACAAGTACCTGCGTGAGAGGGTTTCTGGGGACTTAAAATGATACAACGCAGATCAGGGTTTTGGTAAACCCAGCACACAGGAAGGCCTCACTAAGTGTTGTGGTTTTCGTGACGACTGTATATGGTTTCACTAGTAATCAGACTGATGACACGCTGCAGTGTAATAATGTCTTCCTCTGCTTCCTGTGGCTCTCTTTGCCAGGTGGGCATTGTTTTATGGGCCAATGTTGGTTTGACCAAGCAGAAGGGAAGCTTCATTCCCTCCTATCAGGCAAGGAACTGACTCCCTGAGGGGACTGAGAT
This sequence comes from Ailurus styani, assembly GCA_002007465.1. Lineage (NCBI taxonomy): Eukaryota > Metazoa > Chordata > Mammalia > Carnivora > Ailuridae > Ailurus > Ailurus styani. Next base: position 15,513 of record LNAC01000047.1, on the reverse strand, counting down.
CTCTTTTGTTTTAATCACTTAATGGGTGTGCATACATTATCCCTTTCTCATTGCTTTTTTCCCCAAGTTCGCCAGAATGCTCAGGAAACAGGGCGTCTTGTGTAATTGAATGTTCTGACTAACCGATGCCTACAAGACACCACTTTGATTTCAAGTTTTATTTGTGAAAAGTCTTTCTGAAATCCAGTGATGTCCTTTGTTTCCTTAGGAAGTATAGTGGATAATAAAATTTAATCTTTCCTTGACAATGAAAGATTTCAGAGCCGTTTCAGAAAATCTGTTTGTGTGGGCTAGAAAATATAAATGTAGGTGTAGGAGATTGGACTGCCTGTGTGCTGAGCCCAGGACCACCCAGACAGATTTTTTTTCTAATAAAGTCCTTAAAAAAACAAACCCAGTCTTTGTAACTTTCCCTTAAAATTAGAATATGGGCAAAAAAAATTATGATTGATAGTTTGGGTTCTTTGGGTTTAAGGATTTTTTTTTTTAAGAACATATTACAGGAAGATCTCATCACAAGCCATCATGTAGTCACACACAGTGGGTGTCACCTTGAAAAGAATAACTGCTTTATTATCAGAATCAAGGAGGAGTGCGGGGAAAACGTTCACTACTTGGGTAAACAAGAGATGCAGCGTCTACCTTTGTTCCAGCTTCGAAATCTTACTTGTTCCCCCCTGCAATGACTTTTGTCTAATTTCACGTCAGTATGAACAGCTTTTTGGGGGGGGGTATGGGCTGGGGTGAGTAGGGGGTCTAAGCCGGGTTGGGAGCAGTGTGTTGACTGGAGAGAGCCCTGGAGTTTGGACACTTGATTTCCAAACTTATTCCCACTTGGCTTAGCGGTAGGATCTTGGCTGGGTCAGGGGGCATGGTGGGGTCTCTCTGGACCCCCGGTCTCTCTTGCTGAGCAACGCAGGGAGCCACCCATGGTTTCCCCAGTGCCTTCTGCTTGAGCCTGTAGACAGAGTTCCTTCAAGGTATCCGTTGTGCTGTGTTCATTTACTCTTTCATGGTAACTAGGAGCCTCCGGGAACCGATTGTCAACGAATCTGGTTGCATAGAGCCCTAGTTGTGGGAGGGGCTGGCAGAAGAATCCAGATTCATTTCACGCTTGCTTTCCTTCTCTTCAGCTTCTTCCCCCTCCTGCCTTGGCCTCTCACTTGCTCCCTGTCTCTTCCTCCTGTCCGTCTGTTCCTTCCTACTCCTCTCTCCTCCCCAGCCCCTCTAGGTTATTGATTGGAAATCACCAAATAGTTTCTGTAACCATGTCATCAACGGCTGCCAAGGCTCTTGTCATTATTCCAGCCACACAGAGTAAATGGCTGGGGGAAAATGGCATTTTCCAGCTCAGGTGCAAAGCATTCTAAACTGTGGCTTAGCTGAGTTCTTCATTTAACAGCCCCCCCCCCGCCCCCGCCAAAGTCTTTATGCAAAAGCAGCCTATTCGAGCAAGTGAGCTACTTCACAGAGCCCCCGGTTTAGCTTCTCTGAATTTTCCACATTTCTTTGGCTTGCCCTTGCTACCTTCCTGCCTGATGCACATTAGAGAGGAAGTACACAAAGGAATTGTGCAAAGTTTGGAAGCAACTGGCGGGTGGGTTTGCATTTTTCCAGGTTAATTCACTTGATGAAAAGCTGCTGTGGGTGATGTGTCATATATCAAAGGCAGGGCATCAGTAATCTTTGCTCAAGGGCACGGCTAACAGACAGATAGACGGGAGAATGAGATGGAAAAAAGCAACTCATCCTTTTCTGCTAACACCACGAAGGAGATAAAGGAAGATTTATGAGTCATCTCGGACCACATACCAGCAAGCAGCATACCGTATTTTTCACATGTTCCCAAAATTGGTGGTGGAAGGCAGCGTGGTTGTCACGGTGTCCATCCGGCCCGTTAGGAAACAATGGGACCCTTGAAGTCTCTGGGCGTACAGTCAGCTCTTTGCCCTCCGCGCAGAGACGTGTGTTCATGTGTGTGTGCGTGTGTGTGTGTGTTCAAAGCATCTCTGTGCTCTTTAAGCATGTGATCTCATGATCTGTAGTTTAATAATGTGACCTCTGTAGAATGAAAAATAGAGGATTAGCTGAAACACACACGTCTGTTGGGTCCCGGGCACTTAGATGGTGACTTGATGAAGACTTTTTTCGCTGTCACTCATCTACTTAATGTACTTGGGTAATAGCCAGCCCCGTGTGTTTACTGCTTTTGGGTATAAGGGAAGGGAGGGAGGAGGATGCTCTCCGTTAGTTCCTGCCTGTGAGGTGGGTCAGTCCCTGTCAGATACAGCCCGAGATTTGCGGCCCAGGTTAATCTGAATGGGCTATTTCGTGTGGAGTTGACCGAGGACACTACTTGCTTGCAGGGCTCTGAGCTCCTTTATTTGGGCGGCTCAGCAGCTGACTGTGCAAGTGTTGTGTGGAACAATTGATGGAAGTGCAAAGAGGTTTCTTTATATTTCTCTCCCCAGCCTTGGAAAAGGCACCTGGATTGCAGCTGGATCGTGCTTCGGGTCTGTGACTCTTAACTTCATGTGGCAATTTAAAAAGTATTGTGAATTAAAAAGAAGAAATGGTTTTGAATTTTTTCTAAGGCCTCTCCGCAGTGTGCTCCAATTTCCCCCCTTTTTTCTTTCTTTCCTTCTTTACTTTTTTTTTTTTTTGAGAGAGGCACACAATTAACATTCTGTGCAGAAGGGCATGATTGATTCTGCACAGTGGTGGCTATATGAGCAAACCTCATTTAGACAGCTGAGTGAAATATACGGGGCAGAGGAATTTATGGGACCCAGAGACGCTCACGTGCAGAATGAAAAGGAGCCGCCTTCCCCTCTCCTCTCCCGTCCCTGCATCCCCATTCTTCACTTGCTGGGAATTGCTCCCCCTCCAGCCGCCGGGGTGCCCACTCGGTGCGGCGGTGCCGCCGAGCCTGACATCACCCAGCGGAGAAGGTGGAATGCCACTTCATCATGCAGGCCTCCTGTGGGAAGCATGGCGTGTGTGATCAGATAGACAGAGGAGCTCCCAGAATCCATTATGCGAGGCTGACAAGGTGAGGGGGAGTAGAGGATGCTGGCTCCGGGTGCGACACCCTATTCTAAAAAGCGCCCCCCTGCGGCCGGGGCTTGTCTGAGTGGCCCCGGGCTTCCGCGTCGACCTTCTGCAGCATCGATTACCTGGAGGGTTGAGTGTCCGCCTCAGAGGATACAGGCCGCTTTCTTGGAAAGATCACCAACTTTTGCAAAGGGAATTCGGGGCAGGAGTGGATTTCGTCACGCTCCCCGAAGTGGCTGATGCGTCGTAGGTCCCCTGTAGACAGCTGCGGCCTTGGGTCAACTGAACTCACCAGGGCACGGGCCTCCCTAGAGGAAGCGTGCAGCACCGGGATGTAGTACGTGATCAATAAACATTTGTGGAAGGGGGTGAAAGATGACCTGGCAGGATGACAGTTGGTGGCTGCCGAGGTGAGCTGTCCGTGGGGACGGCTCTCAGCTCCGGTGGGAAGTGAGGGGAGCTCTTCGGCCCCGGGCTTCCAGCTCCTCCAAGGGATTCAGATGCTTGTGCGTTGCCTCGTCAGGGCTCTCGCACGCCTGCTTGGGTGCTCGGCTGGGCTCATCTTTCTGGGTTTTTTCCTTGAATCAAATCCGTTTCCATTTAAGGACTGTCTTCGTGTTGCCAAGAAGATGGATATCATTCACTCACACCCCAGCGTAAACTAGGGCCAAAGCAGGGGTAATTGGAGATTTTGAAACTGGTTTGCCCCCTTTTCCTGATCGATTTGTGCCTCTGATAGTCATTAAAATGGCCCCTAAGAGAGGTCATGTCTTAATTCCTAGAATCTGTAGATGTCACCTTGCACATCTTTGCAGATGTGATTAAACTCAGTTTCTTGAGATGCGGAGATTATCCTGGGTTATCTGGATGGGTCCTGACTGCAATCCCATGTATCCTTATGAAGGCGGCCGAGGGAGATTTGACCCCCGCATGAGGAGGAGGTCATGTGGAGACAGAGCACATAGGAAGGTTCTGGCCTTGGAGATGGGGACGATGTGCGGACCGGACTCCACAGGCCAAGGAGTGTTACGGTTGTCAGGAGTAGGAGGAGGCATCCGGCCGATTCTTCTTTGGAGCCTCTGGTGGGAGTGGACCCCAGCTGACATCTTGATTTTGACTTCGTGATACTAATGTCAGGTTGTCAGCCTCCAGAACGGTGGGAGAAAGAAGATTCTGTTCTTTGAGCCCCCATGTTTATGGTGGTTTTTTATGGCAGGAATGGGAATCTGCTGCAGCCTGCAGTGGCCGCGTTGCTGGCATCTCATCGTGGAAGCTGGATTGGCATCAGAATTGATGGGGCAGCCCATGCGACCACATTGATAGACTGCATAAGTTTCTTGCTTTAGGTTTCTTGATATATTTTTCTGTCTCTAAAGGACAGAAAAGGGGCAAATTATTGTACAGATATCCTTAGTACTCTATCCACTGTGCCTTTATTACCATAAGAATCTTGCACATTGGATGTGTAACACCCCATTTTATAGGTTAGGGAACTTCCAGGTGGCAACTTACTGAAGAAAAGACACCCAGTTAGTAAATACTGAAGTTAGGATTTGGATGTGAAGATCCCAGATCCTAGTCTAGGATTTTACTCCTCATAGCATGCTGTGATTTTTCACTCCTGTTCACATACCATTTTCAGAGTCGAGCTAAGGTCAGACACACAGATATTTCTCTAAGTTTTTTTTCCTGTACTCTGATTGTGGCCTCTCAATCTCTTAAAGTCCCCCTTTAAGTCTTCTCTTAAATTAAATTAAGCTCACTCAACCTAGAAAAGACAACTCTGATGTCAGAGCACTCAACTCTGATAGCCAGGTGGCTGTGTGTGTGTGTGTGTGTGTGTGTGTGTGTGTGTGTGTGTGTGTAAAAGGCACCTGTGTGGGGTGGGGAGCTGGGAGGAGAACTGGAACAAAGGTGTAGGGTTCATTGTGTTGAGTTGCAAACTAGAAGCGTTTTAGGGGGGATTTTTCTTGCATTACTAAACACAGCTAGTCTCCTAGAGCTCCTGTGTTTTCAGACATCCAGCCTTTCCTGACTCAGCTAGCACCTGCAGTTCAGAACTAAGATATCCGTGTTGAAAGAATACTTACCCCGAAGAGAAATGAGGCTTCGTGGAAGCTGGAACCTGCCAGGGACAGGCCAGCATGCCTGTCCCGTGAAACATATGGGATTTGAGGGAGTTTTGATGGCAGAAATTACAGTCAGAGGTTTGCTTCAACTTTCATGCTGTCAGATGGGGAACATTTAATTTTGAGTACAGCTACTAGAGACACCGAAAATCACCATCCTCCTATGTGGCACTCTTTGCCACTTCCGGCAAGTTATGAAATTATGTAAAAGGAGCTGAGTGTGATACCACTGCTTGGATTGTTACTTACACGAAAAACCTTCCAAATCGGAGAATTATTAAGTGAGAAAATCCCTTAATTGCCACAAGTTCCCCACTGTACAAAAAGACTATGTGGCAGAGAAAATTGGCAGTGTTCTGATGATCAGATTTAACAGCTGGAAGACTCCTATTCAAACTACTTTTGCAGTAATAAAGCTAATAATTTTTTTCACAAACGGCTGTGATAGCCATAATTCTGTTTTGTTAAGACATCTGTTCTCTATACTTGACTGAAAACACACATACTTATTTTGGTCTGTCATTATTACAAGTATGTGCATGGGGGTAAAGCCATATTTAACATTTTTTTTTTGTATTTCATTCCTTTCTCCCCTTATTTGTACACAGTACCTGCCACCTTATAGTTTACAGTATATTTTTAAATTATTTTTTCATTATGTTACATTAGTCACCATACAGTACATCATGAGTTTCTGATGTTGTGTTCCATGATTCACTGCTTGCCTATAACACCCAGTGCTCTGTGCGATACGTGCCCTCCTTAATACCCATCACCAGCTCACCCATCCCCCTGCCCCCTCCCCTCTAAAACCCTCAGTTTGTTTCTCGGAGTCCACAGGCTCTCATGGTTCATCTCCCCTTCTGATTTCTCCCCCTTCGTTTTTCCCTTCCTCCTCCTAATGTCCCCCATGCTGTTCCTTATGTTCCACAAATAGATAAAACCGTATGATAACTGACCTTCTCTTCCTGACTTACTTCACTCAGCATAGTCTCCTCCAGTCCCATCCATGTCGATGCAAAAGTTGGGTATTTGTCTTTTCTAATGGCTGTGTAATATCCCATTGTATATGTAGACCACATCTTCTTCATCCATTCACATGTCGAAGGGCATCTCAGCTCTTTTCAGTTTGGCGATTGTAGACGTTGCTGCTATCAACATTGGGGTTCATATGCCCTTTCTGTTCACTACATCTGTATCTTTGGGGTAAATACCCAGTAGTGCAATTGCTGGGTCATGGGGTAGCTCTGTGTTTAATTTTTTGAGGAACCTCCACACTGTTTTCCAAAGTGGCTCTACCACCTCGCGTTTCCACCAACAGTGTAAGAGTGTTTCCCTTTCTCCACATCCTCTCCAACATTTGTGGTTGCTGGCCTTGTCAGTTTTTGCCATTCTAACTGGTGTGAAGTGGTATCTCAATGTGGTTTTGATTTGAATTTCCCTGATGGCTAAGGATGATGAACATTTTTTCATGTGTCTGTTAGCCATTTGTCTGTCTTCTTTGGAGAAGCGTCTGTTCATGTCTTCTGCCCATGTTTTGACTTGATAATTTGTTTTTTGGGTGTTGAGTTTGAGTTCTTTATAGATCTTGGATATCAGCCCTTTGTCTGCAGTGTCTTTTGCAAATATCTTCTCCCATTCCTTGGGTTGCCTCTTTCACATATCAAAAAAGAACCAAGTGACAGTGATGTCTGTTTTCTATGACTCATGTCAGGGATAGTATCCTCTTTCCTGTTCTGTCCTGTGTCTTGTCTACCTACTTGATCAAGAACCACATTTTTAAACATGTAATTCAAAAATGTCCAGTGAATAAAGTTGTATCTATGGTGGTGGTGGTGGTTGCATAACGATGTGGATGTACTTAACACCACTGAACTGGACACTTAAAAATGGTTAAAATGGCAAATTTTATGTTCTCTGTGTTTACAGTTTAAAAAGTAGTGGTGTAGGCACAGAGTTCAAAAGGCAAATAACACAAAGAGGCACCAGCAGTAAGTGTAAGTCTTCTCCCCCACAACCCTCCATCCCGCAGAAGCCCCCCTCATCAATAGCTTCTTGGGCAGCCTTACAGAAACTTGCCGTTTTATTCAAGCATAGTACCCTATTCTGAAAGAATTGCGTGGTGGGAAAATAAAACCAGATTGACCTCGTGGAGGCTGGGAGGGAGGAAGGGGCAAGGGGGAATGATGGATGAGCGAGAGGGCTGGGTGAGATAAGGCTGGTGGTGACCAAGCTTTAATTCAGAACATTTGTGTAAACTCTTATGTGGCTCTCCTGCCATGCTAGTCCATCAAGGCCTGGGCCGTGGATTAGGAAGTTGTGGGAAGCTGGGAGGAGAAAGTGAGCTCCACAGAGTTGTCATTTGCTGTTGTCCAGAGGGAGATAGCTGTGAGTAATGGGGTGAAGTTAAGCAGAGAGGAATTTAGGCTGGGAAAATCAGGACAAATTTCACAATGGGGAGAGTGTATAGACGTGTCCATGGGGACATCAGAGAAGCCTTGCCACTGGAAGGGCTGAAAGCAAGACTTGACACAAAGCATGAGAAAATGGATGATAGGGAGCTGTCCCCGGGGGTTGGCGCAGTGACCTTAATCACTCTCCTTCCTCCTAGCCCTGGATTCACTGATTCAATCTCAAATGATCCAAGGGAGAGAAACAATTGCTTGGAAAATGGCCTTAGGGAATAATGGCTATTGACAGCAAATATTGACTGACTCTGCCACACAAATGAACTCCATCCATCCATCCACCCATCTGTTCTTCCATTTCACAAAATTTTCCAACATCTAAGTAATGTGGACTATTGAGGGAACTTTAAATAGGCTGCTGAGAAAAGTTCTCTCAAGGGGGAGCATTTATGGTGATGCATATGGGTTAGAATGGAAAGAACTTGGAAGAACATTGCAGACAGAGATGAAGCAGGTATGAAGGCCACCAGGTGTGCAGAGGCTTGGCGGGCCTGTGGGCCCCGGAGATTCATGTGGCTGGGTCGCTAGAAGGGTAATGAGACTTGGAAGAGGCTTAAGACGACGGTGAGAGGCAGGCAGGAGCCAGATTACTCAGGGGCTGGCGGGCTCTGGTTGGGAGGTGGAATTTTACTCTAAGAATAATGGGATTTGGGAATGGTTGTTTTTTTTTTTTTTATTAAGATTTTATTTATTTGAGAGAGAGAGAGAGAGAGAATAAGCAGGGGAAAGGGGCAGAGGAAGAGGGAGAAGCAAGCTCCCCACTGAGCAGGGAGCCCGATGCGGGACTCGATCCTAGGACACTGGGATCATGACCTGAGCCAAAGGCCGCCACTTAACCAACTGAGCCACCCAGGTGCCCCTAGGAATGGGTTTTGAAGGGCCTTTGGCTGCCGCTTTCAGACTTTCTTTTTACCTTCTAGTCTGTACTTTTTGGAAGTCACCTGTGGTTGTCAGACTGAGGTGGGAGGCTGTTGGGCACTTCCAGGAAGCATCAGCGGCTGTGGGAGAGGCAAGTTTGGCAATGAGGAGGGGCTGGGAAAGGGATTTAGCCTGTCCTGTGGTTTCGCTTTTGCTTCAGGGGGTCTGGATCTTTAGGGGGTGACCCATGGTATGAAGGGAAAAGGATCGCCTAAGGCGAATCAACTAAAATGGAAAGCAAAATTTAAGAGTAGCCGTGGGGAAAAGAAATTTGGGATTTAATCATGAATCCTGAAACTCAAAATTATGTATATATTTTGTATCAAAAACATTTTCAGTTTTAATTGCTACTATGATCTAATTCTTAGAACAAAAATATTCAACTATTACTTTAATTTTTTCCCCTAACTTTTCTGATAAAATGACATTCTGGCACCAAGTACCTTTTACTTCGTATTTATACGCTTTTAATGTACAATTATAAGAGTTGTTTATTTCTGCCAAATTAGGACTTGATTGATTTTATGTGAGCTTTTCTTAATCCTTTTGTATTTAAATGAATCTCATAAAATTCCTCCCGTGCTATTGTCTTTTCTCCTTTCCAGTTGGGCTAAGGACGCAGAGTAAATGGTGTTGAGTGTCATGTGAGCCCTTCCTTGTCCAACATCACTTCAGTTGAGTTCCTGAAACCCCACACCTTTTGCCAAAGCTTCTGTTTCATTTTTCACCTGATTTGCACTGGGGGCTTATATAACCCTGACCACATACAGGCCGACGCTGTGCTGATAACACGCGTGAGGGCTGCGCCCTCCTTGGAAGGGATATTTGAGTGGGAACCAGTTTTATAAACGGTCCGTTCATGAATGAATCTTTGCAAGGTAAGAGGACTTTTTTCTCTGCACAAACTCAAAACTGAAAGTACTCAAATAGCAAATACTTGGATATTGCATTTCTTCCCTATTACAATTTGCACATGTAAAGGACATCTAGCTTCAGGAAGGCACAGAGGGTACAGAATGTGTCGACTTTCCGTAGCTTCTCGTTTCTAGTTGGGTGTAGGTGTGAGTGTGTTGGCCTGAGTGGAGGACACAGTTATTGCCAAGGTATCCCCTCCCCTCAGCGCACAGCTCTGCGGGTGAGAACGGGGGTGGGGGGGGAGGGGGTGGCATTCAGCAGGGCTGTGTGCAGGCGGCTTTGCCCTGGGGAGTACCTTAGAATGTGGGCCGAGGCTTCTGGAACTCAATGGATCTGGGTCAGATTTAAGCAGAAAGACAAGAGAAAGTTCTCCACCTTGTCAAATAAATACTCAGACAGTATTGTAAATGGGGCAATTCATTGCATCTCAGCCTTGCCATTACTGACATTTTGGGCTGGAAAGTTCTTTGTCGTGGGGGCTGTCCCCTCTGTTGTAGAATATTGAGCAGCATCCCTGGTCTCTACCTACCAGGGAGCCGTAACACATCCTCCTGTCATTTGTAACAAAGTGAAAAATGTCTCCAGATAGGGCCACCGTTCCTGCGGGGGCAAGGTGCCCCTGGCTGAGAATCACTGACCACAGGATGGCACAAAAAAGGCACAGTAGAAAGGTCGTAATGTCTTCAATACATGCGGGGAGGGAATACTTCCAGTTCTGGCCAATTTGGTTCTGAAAAGGAGCACTGTCCTCGGAGCCAGGGGAGGAGAGTTTCTGACTAATAAAGAACCCAGCGGGATCCCTCCTGTGTGGGTTCAGTGGAGCAAGCCACTGAGGGACCCTGGGAGCTTAGGAATTCCCAGGCCAGCTGGGGCTCCGATGAAGGAGGCCCTGGAAGCAGCTGGGGGAAGGAGTCAGGTGAATGCTTTCCCTGTGCCTCAGTCGTGAGTCACCTGAAGGGCAGGCCTTTGGGCTCTCCTTTCAGCTCACCCGTTTTCCAGCAGGTTCTGTCGTTGTCAGCTTTCCAGCCATCATAGAAGTGGCTTCTCCTTCTGTCAGTACTCTGGCCTTTCTTTATATCTTACTAAATAGGACTCAGACTTAAGATCCAGCTAAAATGCGGGCTCCTCCATGGGGCTTCCTCAGCCCCCCCGACTCACGATGGAATGCCACACGTTACTTACTTAACGGACCTTTCATTTGGCTGTTTAATCAAAGAAGGTTTTGGCATTTTACGATTTAAAAATAAGCAAGTTGGCAAGCTCCTCTAAGACTTTGGTTGTATCTTCTATTTTATTCTCTGTGACACATAGTATAGTATGAACACAGAGTAGGTGTTCAGTAAATTCCAAGTGCCCTGGAGTAAATCGAAGTAAATGGTCTCGTTCCTCTGCTCTGCGTTGTCGGTGTCTTCCAGGCCCTGTCCCTACTCTCCTGCCATCACCCTTCAGATGGTTGAAGGAGAGAGCACACAGTTGGACCATTCTGCAAACATAAAAAATAATTTAGCTCACACTTAATTTTTATCAGAAGGTAAGTTCAATATTTTCAATCGTGGCAATTGTAGTTTTAAGTTTTTACATTTTTTCTGTTTCTCTTAATGTCATTTTGGCTTCAAAGGGTATAATTCTGAAATCATGAGTACTGTTGGAGTTGTTAGTATCTCCTCTGTGTTTATAATGGTTTAAGAACTGTTGATGGCCGAATGTCATCTTTATACTTTTAAGGTTCATAACAGCTCAATTACATTCAAAAACAATTAATAATATTATGTGTCTTAGAAATAGCTGTCATGTGTCTTTTGCAGGATATGACATACTGTTAGATATTTTAAGTCAGAAGTTCTGTATCCAGGCCAAGTTTCGAAAGACGAGGAGCAGACTGTTTTAGAGACAAGCAGACGGATCTAGTACACTCATGACAAAGCGCATTACCATAACGGAACTCTGCTTGGAAACCGTGTGGCTTCTCAGCTCAAAAAATAAACCAGTGATCAGGAGCCTATCTCACACACTTTTTTTCTTTATTTATATCTGGTTTCATTCTGAAAACAGCAAGACAAAATCTGACAAGTTGAAGGAGAAGATAATACCACTAAATACAAACCACCCAAGGCAGTTTTCCCAGATTCTTGAGAGACGCTTTCTTCAGCTCAGACTTATTGGCTATTTGATTTTTCAGAACTTAAGCTGGGTTGAAAGCCCTCCATAAAGGGTCATTGTTTTCAAAATGGAGTTCTCCAGGCTGGAAGGAAACCGGGCTCTCGAGAATGATGTCAGCGGTTGGGGGTGGGGGAGGGCCCTGCGGCCCAGCCTCAGTCAGGAAGGGTGATTTTGTTTACTTTCCTTGGCTCTGTGCTAGTCACTTGGAACTGGCTGGACATAAACTCCCCGCTCACAGAAGTGAGACACTTTGTGGTTTGGTTGTCGTCTCTGGGGACTTCGTGGGGCCCCCACTGGGGGTGGCGCTAGCAAGGAGACCAGGTGGACCCAGTCAAGGCTTCTCCAAACGATTTTCGTAGAAAGAGGTCGGATGCAGCTTTCGCATTCCTTTGGGTCTGTCCCAAACAAGTACCAGAGATTTTCATCTCGTTAGACGTTTTATGATCTTCATTCTGCAAAAGAACAGGCCACAGCCTTTTATACTTACTCCGACAGTGTCACGTCGTCAGGTATGAGAAACTTTCCTGCTCGTCAGCATGAGTCTCGATGTCACTCCTTGTGGGGCCTCAGGCTCGGCCACTGTGACCCTTGCCCAGGGGTCGTCCCCCTACCATGTGTGAGTTGTTCACCTGACGTGATAAGCAGCCCTTGCACATGGGGAAACCCCCCAAATCCCACGGAGGGGTCTTCGCTTCAGGGGATCCAGAAGGATCTCTCGGTGGCTCTGCAGAAGAGTCCTTCTGTTCCTCCATTTTTTAATGCATCATTCAAGACAGAGTTTCTGTCTTTAAACAGACTAACTTTCTGGAGTTCCAGAAACCTCCAGGCGTCTCCAGCATGCAGGCAGAATTGAAGTCTGGAAAATGCAGGCCCAAGGCAGAAATTACAAGGCAGAGGAGGAGCTGGGACCCTGAGCCAGCTGTGAGTACCCGCTCAGGAGTTCACTTTTTAAATCGGGTTCTTAGAATTTGTTTTAATGCCGCCTCTTTCCCTTTGCTGTCGATACAGTCGACCCTACCCAAGACTCAAGGAGAAGGAGAGAAGTTACTTAAAACTTCCTTTACAATCCACCCACTTAAGACTGCATTCAGGGTTATTTAGGAGGTGAACGGTGAAAAAAATATTGTGGAGAAAAAAAGGAATAATAAAAATGGAATAAGCTACACTTTAAACTTAAGCTTTTTTTTTTTTTTTTTTTTTTAAATCTTGAGAATCAAAGAATTTGGGTCCCAGAAGGACCTCCCGGAGATGATTCCATCCCAGCGGTTCTCCAAGATCTAAGATTCTTCTGGGGCCATAGTGCGGCAAGAGAGACCCTGATCCACCTCTAAAGTCCCTTGAATTTTCTTCTCTATTGGACTTGGATCAGAGAAAGGGTTCTGCGTGTCAAATAAGCTTGAAGTGCAACCTTCTTCTTTTACAGAGGGATGAACTGGGGTCCGTGGGCCAGGAAGGAGCTTAGGATGGAAATTTCTGGATTATTTCCCATTTCTTCTTTGTCAATGTCGCCGTAACATTTTCAGTGCTATCTTTGGATTCCTATTCTTATCAGTTACTGGAGATGATTTCCCCTGAGCAAATCTGTTGGACACTATGAGCAAGGGAATAGTGTGCTGTACATTACACTTGGTCTCAGAAGTTCCTGTCTCCTGTTTGCCTAGCTTCATGGAAACAATTCACACTGCACCTGTTTAAACCTTTCCATGGAAATGTCTGAAAGGTAAACAGTTGGTTTTGGAGCAGCTGTCACGTGGCATCGTTGAACATGGCAGCTTATTGATGGTCGCCTTTAATTATGGCCGTGCTGTCAGCCCCTGAAGTCCCTGCTCTTTGTTGTGGATCCGATGTGACGTTTGAGGTTTTCAAAGCTGCGGAGATGAAAGGATCCGCCGTCGGATAGCGCTCATGTCACTCGGCTGAAGGAGGGAGGCAGGGCCGTCGCCCACGAGGCCCCGAGCCTGGGGGAGAACACCGGCGCCCTCCCTGCTCTTACGGACCACCTCGAGCGGGGAGCCCGGTTCACTGTCGGTCGGTGGCGGGGGGCGCCAAGGGTGGGGGAAGCTGAGACGATGTCTTCGGCAATGGCCAGCAAACGGGGGGTCTGGGTCACCGAGCTTCACGGGGCTCGTGGAAAGGCTGCCCGTCTCTTGCCTCCAGCACTTTGGACATTAGAGATCCTAAGCTCAAAACCGACCCGGCAAGCTTTCTGGAACTTCTCCCCAGCTCCTTCTCTCTCCTTTGTCTTCAGTCTGCTAGAGCCGTGTGCTCCCGGGCCCCCGAATGGTGCTGCCATTCAGGGCCGTAATCCCGGAGTTGGTCCCACCTAGACCAGAGGTACACACGGAGGGCGTTGCTTCCATCCGGCTCCTGTGACCGTGACGGTGGCTGGTTCCCCTCCCCCCCGCAGGACTGTCCCTGGGCATCTGCGGCTGCCACATCAGCTCCCTGCTCTTGTAACTGCTGCTTTGGTGGAAGGGATGGCTCTTCAGAACCCATTTAATTTGTAAGGTCCCTCTTTCCTTCCACCCCTGGGCTCTAACATTTGAAAAGCAGTGTTGTCTAGTCTGAGGGCACGGCCTCCGGAGCGAAGCTGTCAGAATCAGGCTCCTGGCCCTGCTACTTCACAGTTCTGTGACTTTGGGTCGATTCATCCCCCGGGTTTGTTTCTCCATGACAACATGGTGATGGGGCGCCTGGGCGGCTCAGTGGGTTAAAGCCTCTGCCTTCGGCTGGGGTCGTGATCTCAGGGTCCTGGGATCGAGCCCCGCATCGGACTCCCTCGGCAGGGAACCTGCTTCCCCCTCTCTCTCTGCCTGCCTCTCTGCCTACTTGTGATCTCTCTCTCTCTCTCTATGTCAAATAAATAAATAAAATTAAAAGTAACACGGTGACAACAATGGCATCTGTGTTGTGGAGTTGTGAAGACTAAACGAATGCCTATGTAGGTAAAACAGAACAGTGCCCAGTACAAAGCAAGGGCCGTAAATATGTATCACAAATTTGTATACAGATACAGTATATAACCCATGCTATACAATGTATAACACTGTTTTATAATGCCTTCCTAGGACTACAAATTCCTTGATCTAGCTGGGAAAGGGGTGACACACCATTAGCCAAGGACCCACCAAACTCCACATAGTGACGGGTCCTGTTTCTTTTGCTCCATTTCTTCGGTGTTTCACCTTCTACCTTCCGTCTGCTCTGTGAGCAGACCAGCTCCCTCTAACACTAGCCCCTAACTGGTGCTCATCCACATTATTGGAGGCCAGGTTGTGTCTCAATCCTGGGAACTCCCCAGCATCCCTTTTCTTCGTAGTGGGTGAGTACAGAGCAGGCACGAGCGGGCAGTTGGGCACAGTGCCGACTGCGTGGGGTTTACGGACATGGGAGAAGCCATCGTGCCTGCCTTCAGAGAGCTTTCAGTCTCGCTGGAGTATCGGAACGAACTCACATGAAATGTTTAAGAGCAAAACTCAGCTGGTTAAGGGGACTAGACAGTTTCTCCACTCTTTTGTAAGCCAGTTCCAAGGAATAGACTAATAGTATCTAAAAGGATGAACTGGAGGAAAGGTAGAAAATGCATGGGGGTCAATGAGACCAGTGCCCAGGAGTGTGGTTTTACACAAACTTAGCTCCTCTGCCCCGGAAGGGAAGGAGGTCCAAGGGGGAGTAAACTGGCCGATCCACGGCGACAAAGGGAGCTCACGTTTATCTAGAAACTGCTATGGTGAGAGCCCTGAACTAATCACATATCTAATATCCTGTAATCTTCGCAGCCGCCCTGTGGAAAAGGGGGTATTTACTCCCCCCCTTTTTTTTTTAATTTTATTTTTATTATTTGCCCAAGGGGTACAGGTCTGTGAATC
>LNAC01000046.1:6222417-6238814 GCA_002007465.1 Ailurus styani | reverse complement strand
CGGGCGGCTCAGGCGCCCGGCCCCGACACCCCCGACGGGCGGCTCAGGCGCCCGGCCCCGACACCCCCGACGGGCTCCCCCCAGGCTCTCCCCGTGTGCTCGCGTGGTCGTCTCTGTGCTGTCTGTCCCCCATCCCCTCCTCTCATGAGACCCCGGTCCTGTGGGATCGGCCACCCCACTGACCTCACTTTACGGTAATCAGCTCTTTAAAGCCCCGCTGCCACCCACGGTCCTGTTCCGCAGCCCTGGACAGCGCGGCTCCAACAAGTGACTGTTGGGGACACAGCTCAGCTCGTACCGAGCACGGCGCCCACAAGACGGGGAAATGAAGAAGTCCCTTCCCACGTCCCTGCATCCATCCTACCTCGACGAATGTCATCCCGATACAGAGTGACCAGGGGCCCAACAGCCTGCGCTGTGCCTCCCACACACCCACGTCCCAATCCTGATCCCTGGGACCTGCGTGTGGGGCCTCACAGGGGAACAGTCCTTTGCAGATGTGCTTAAGTCAAAGATCTGAGATGAGCTCATTCCGGATCAGGGTGGCTCTCAACCCAGTGACACGTGTCCTTGCAAGACACAGAGGAGGAGCCACGTGAGGACGGAGGCCAAGACGGGAGGGACGGCGTCAGGAACCCAGGGACGCCTGGAGCCCCAGAAGGCGGAAGAGGAGGAAGGACCCTCCCCGGGAGCCTCGGGAGGGAGCACAGCCCTGCCTGGGTCTCAGCCTCTGGTCCCCAGGGCCGGGGAGGAGGAGTTCCGGTCGCGGGAGGGGCCCGGTGTGAGCTCATCTGTTACAAGCCCCTCAGCAAACTCCCGTCCGGCCTGCCTTGGTGACGGCCCGTAAGTTCCTCGACTCTGGCTACGCTGAGGGTACGCCGCTGTCCTCCTGGCCCCTCCGTCACAGCAGCCCCAGGGAACAGGGACAGCTCACTCGGACACTTACATCCAAGCCCCGGACCCCGGTCACCACGGGAAACCCCCCGCCGCGGGCTGCACGGGACAGGCTCAGCTCTGGCCGCCGCCAGCACACGGGGCCACCCCGCGGGCACCCACAGACGGTCTCCCCGCTGGAGCCTCCTTCTGCGGGCAGGCCGGGCCCCGCGCGTGTGTCCACGTCCCGTGTGCAGCCTGACCCCCCGTGTCCCCCTCTTGTGTGTCCTGTGTGCCCCACACGTGTCCCTGTGCCTGCCGGGTCTCGTGCGCGTGCGGCCTGCAGGAGCGGACCAGCGCTGCCGACAGCGGAGGCAGTTTTCCACGCCAGGCCCCAGGCCCAGGGAGGCGGCCGCGGCCGGGGCACTGGACAGGGCAGGGTGCCTGAGGGGCCGGCAGCTGTAGGCCCCCGTCCCGCACGGGCCGCACACTCACCGTGGTCGTCGTGCCGGGCCAGGTCCCGGGCATCGATGAGAAGGTCGTGGTCCGTGTCCAGCTCCCAGAACTTGCAGTAAATGACGTAGAAGTGCTCGTAGGAGAAGTAGTCTGTCAGCTGATTGATGTCCGCTTCCTCTTCCAAGAGCGCCACGTTCTGCCAAAACAAACCCCCAGGACGGCTGCGTTTTCCACGGGAGCTGGGTCTCCTGTGGGTGCGACTTCCCAGGGTCTCTGCGGAGCCCAGAACCGGCGACGCCAGGCCTGGGGTCGGGAGCGGGAGCGCGGCGCAGTCAGGGCTGTCTGAGGCTCCGCCTGCCGACTGCGGGAACACGCGGCGGTCCGGCCAGCGTCCCCCTCTCACAGCCTGGGGCTCCTCGCGCGCGCAGATCGGACCCTCCTCGTGAACGCCCACAGGTGCACTGAGCCCGAGTGACGAGGGCACCTCACCCCCCAGTGCCTGTGCGACGTTTCTCCGCAGGATGGCGGATGCTCAGCGGGTGGAAGATGGGCGCAGACAGACGGAGGAAGGGGGAGACGGAAGGTGGAGACGGAAGGCGGACGGGTGAGGACGGAGCACACGTGAGGGGGGTTGAGGACGGACGGAGGGGGAGAAGACAGAACGGAAGATGTGGCTGGAAGCGGATGGAGCGTGGGTGCAGGCCAGTGGGGGAGAAGAGACGGAGAAGGGATGGCAGACAGCGGAGCACAGAAGATGAAGAGCGGACCGAAGAGTGTAGAAGACAGAGGGTGGAGAGTGGCTGGTGGAGGATGGAGGGTGGCTGGTGGAGGACGGGTGGAAGGGAGAGGATGGAAGGACGGTGCAGGGTGGAGAGTGGACGGACAGGTCGTGAGTGGAGGCCAGCTGGATGGGTGGGGGGTGGACGGACGGTCCACGGTGGAGGACGGTGGACAGATGGACAGGTAGGGGGTGGAAGGTGGAGGGTGGACGGACGGTCCAGGGTGGGGCAAGGAAGAAGGGTGGCGGACGGACGACGCAGGCTGGAGCAGGGCACGCAGGGCGGCAGGGGACAGGAGGCGTGCACGCACGGAGGTCCGCGTACGCCGGCCGGGGGCCCACCTGCAGGAAGGTGCTCCTGCGGAGCTCGGCGCACGTGATCCTCCCTGACCAGGACCTGTTGACGGAGTAGAAGATCCTCTGGATGACCTGCGGGAGGAAGGGCCGTCAGCAGAGCCCCCGGACCGCGGGGGACGCAGGATCGCGTGTGCCGCCGAGGCACCCGCTCCGCACGGGCCCAACAGCCGGGCTGGGGAAGAACGTGCCCCCGGCCCTGTGGTCCGAGAGCAGCGGCGTGCGCCCCCTCAAAGCGAACACGTCCTCCCAGGCTGGGCAGCTCCAACCCCCAGGGAGGGAGGCGCACAGAGGTCGGGGACGTGCCCTCCCTGCGGTGTCCGACTTCCGGACACGTGGGCAGGCCCAGCGGGCTCTGCACGAGCTCACTGCGCCTGCTGCCTGTGGAGGACCCCGGCTCGGCCCCACTCGCGGGCACTCCCGACATCTTATTCACGGCAGAGAAAGTCGGGGCGCACGAGGCCGTGCGTGGGTGCCGGGGCCCGGCCCCGCCGGCGTACTCACGGTGGTGATGTAGCGCGAGTGGAACTCGGACGCCTCCTTCAGGAAAGCCAAGCCCGGGTGCGTGTTCACCACGTCCTGCACACGGAACACAGGACGGAGCTCGGGGACGCGCACCGTGCCCGCCGAGCACGGGCGCCCGCGTCTGTCGCCCACCCCTGCCGCTTCCAGACACGGGGCTGCGGTGCCAACACCCCGACCACACAGCTGCTGACTAAACACAAGCCCAAGGTGCGAGGCTATAAACCCGTTAGGCTGCACGCTGCGGAAGCGCGGCCCAGGCGAGCGAAAGTGAACATCGTGACCTCTGACTGTGAACTGGGACTCAACGCGTGGGAATACACGAGGACCCCCACAGACGGCCCAGGGAAGTTTTAAACACCCCCGTTCTACGAGCTACGGTCACATGAGCCTTTAGGTCACGTGTGCTGGAATAATCCCGTTACTCAGAACGGCTGCACAGAAGATGCAGGGATGGAACTACCGCTCGTTCTCGATTATCTCAGACTGTGCAACGATGCCAAGTCTGAAGGGAAGCACAGAATGTTCCAGAACACCGTGACCTGTTTTTATGCCGCAGGTGACACAGCCAGGGCCTGTTGTCCCCAGGTCTCTGTGCCTCCTGCTCCGCAGCTGCACGTGGTCCCGCCGCTCACACAGGCTTGCGCTGCGCGGGCACACGTGATCCCATCACACACGCCTGCACCACGTGGGCACACGTGGTCCCATCACACACGCCTGCGCCGCACAGGCACACATGGTCCCATCACACACACGTGAGGGGCTGGCTCCTGATTCGTCTCTGTGGGAAGCAGTACCTAAGGGAAGGGAGCCAGACCCTTAGCCTATGTGTGGTGTAGACACAGGGAAGACCCAGGAGGAGGGGACGAGGTGCGTGCAGTGTGGACGCAGGGGTGGACCCGGGAGAAGGGGAGGAGGCGCGCGTGGCGTGGAGGCAGGGGCGGACCTGTAAGAAGGGGATGAAGTCTTCCTGCACCAGGTAGTTGCAGCCGGGATTCATGAGCAGGTGGACGAACTTGGCGGCGTCGTCGTGACAGGTCTGGAGGATCCTGCAAGAACGGAGGCCGTCCCGGGGGTGCCCTCCCGGCAGATCCGCGAGGCCCCTCCCAGACACGGGCGATGGGGTGGGCACGGGGCTTGGACGGGGCGTGATCACGCGCAGGCCCGGGAAAGGTCAGGGCGCGGAGCGCAGGCGCTGCAGGTGAGCGCCAACTCTTGCTGTCTGGGCCACAGGAGCGTGAGCCCGTGACGCAGCAGCGGCCCCGGGAATACGGAGCTGGGGACACGTCTCCCCTCCCGACACGCGCCCCCAGCACGCAGGCTCAACACTCACTTTCTCCACATGGCGACGAACTTGTGCACAGAGACGGAGCCCGTGCGCTCCCCGCCGGCGCTGCAGAACAGCGGCCCCTTCCAGTAGAGCGGACAGCCGCAGGCCTGCAGCAGAGGGGCACAGCGGGCCGTCAGCGCCCCCCGGACACCCACGAACTCCGCCGCAGCCTCGCGCTCCCCCGGATGCCGCGGCCAGTCTCTGCCGCAGAGGCACCCGCACCTCCACGCCCACCAGCCCTGCACCGGTGAGCTCGGGGCTCCCGCCGAACTCGAGACGTGTGTTCATCCCGCACAGCAGGGAGAGCAGCAAGTGCTGCTGCCGGCTGTCACTTTGGTGACGGGAATGCAGCTCGGGACGGGAACAGCCCACCCCTGTCCAGCAGGCAGCCCATCAGCAGGCAGCCAGCGGGTCCCCGAATCTGCGAGTCCAGCAGCATCTCCTGATAACCGTGGCGGAGGGAACGGACAGCACAAACGAGGAAGGGCGTTAAACGTGACACGGAAACTACTGCCCATCGGAACTTCACCACGTGAGCACACATCAGGGCGTTCAGCACGTGTGCCAGAGCCCCTCCTCCAAAAAGTAAGAAAAAAAGGAAGAACACCGGAACAGGCAGACATGAAGATAAAAGAAAGCAAATACTCAATACAGTAAAATCAACAAAATCAAAAGTCAGTGCTTTGAAGTTCTAAAAAAAATCAAACACCCCTTAGCAAAACTCTTCAAGAACAAAAGACAGAAAGCACAAGTTAGAAACGTGAGCTATCACCACAACCCGCACAACGCGCTAGGGAGACAAGAAATGGACACTATGGTCACTTCATGCCCACACGTGCCACAGCACTGGTGCACAGACCGCCTGATCAAGGCTGAATGCAACCCAAACGGACAGAACCGAAAATCTGAACAGAACCGTACATCTGCAAGAAACTGAATCTGTGTAACTCTCCCAAAGAAAAGTCCAGACCCCAACAGCTCCACTAGCAAATCTGTTCAAACATCTAGGGAAGAAATCATATTGATGACATACAAACTCTTCCACAGACTAAACATAAAGAACGTTTCTTAATTGTCATGAGGCCAAGACAAAGCAGATACTGAAATCTGCGAAGGATGCCGGGGAACTAATGGGCCAGTCATCTCTCATCAACACAGATGCAGAAATCCTATACAAAATACATGTCAGCACACTGAATCCAGCCATCAAAAAACAGTAATTAAAAAATAACATACCAGGAAACTAAGAACAGAGAGAGGGAACACCTTATTCTTTTTTTTTTTTTTAATTTTTAATTTTTTAAATAATCTCTGTACCTAACATGGGACTCAAACTCACAGCTCTGAGATCAAGAGTCACACGCTCCACTAACTGAGCTAGCCAGGAGCCCCGGGACACTTCATTCTAATAAAGGGTGTCCACAGAAAACCCATGGCTCACATCAGACACAAGGGTGACACATGATGCCTCTGCGTCCAAGCCGGGACCAAGGTAAGGGCACCACGAGTACCATCAGTGGGCACAGCCAGGGAGCAGGGGCAGGAGAAAGATAGGAAGGGACAAGGGCCCACGTGGAGGACCCAAAACTGCTGTAATTCAGAAACATATAACACACTGTGTAGAAAACCCGAAAGACTCAAAGTAAGTTCAGCAAAGTTGCTAGAAGCAAGCACAATATATGTGAGGCAGTTCTATTTCAACACACTGGCAACAATCAGAAAATGAAGTTTTTAGCGGCGCCATCTACGTAAAGCACACAGAAACCCCTCAAATAAATCTAACCAGCACCATGTACCACTGCACAATGCCAACCACACAGCGCGGCTGGGAGACATTAAAGACCCGGTGCTGAGCTCCCGACGCTGGCGCCCGAATGATGCACCAATTCCACTGAAAGCCAGTCAACACGTGGCAGGGTGTCTGTGGAAATACAAAGGCTTATTCAGAAACCCCTAAGGAAGCGAAGGACTCTGAAGGCTTACTGTAGAGTTACGTCAGTGAATGCCTGGTGCACGTGTGCAAGGAGGGACAGACAGACCAACGGCAGGGAACAGTGAGGAGAGATCCCGATCCCATCAGGTGACTGTGGACAAAGGCAGATCTGCCGTTGTGGGAACAACCATGTTCTCACTGAGAGCACCGCATCTGTAGGAACCCTTCCTTCACCACGCGCACCAGGATCAACGCACGACAGATCCTGGTCCCGAATGGGAACGTGACAGCAGTTCTTCTCGATCCTGGAGTAGCCAAGACCCCTCATCCAGGACACAAGACACCTGCAAGCCTGAAGGGAGAGAGAGGTAAACCTCACGTGAGAACCGTCTGCTGGCAGGTGCTGGGAAGAGAGTTAAGACGAGCCACAGACCAGGAAAGAACGTGGGCAAGACGCAAGTCTAACACGGACTCACGGGCGGCATTTTCAAGAAGTGCTGGCCAAGGAGAAAAAGGCACGCAGCACGAGAGAGCAAAAGACCTGAACAGGCACCCCGAGGGAAGAATGCACAGACACCCAACCGGCTACAAAATCGTGCTGAGCATCAGCGCTCACGCTGGAGACGTGTGTCAGGAAAGACCAGGAAGGCCCACAGGAGCAGCTCCACGGCGGAGGACTGAAAATACCAGGTGTGGGCATGGACACAAGCAATGGAGCTTATGCACGTGGCCGGCAGGGCACGCCAGCAGGCAGGGTCGACAGAGGAGGAGGAAGGGGCGCGGCTGCTGGAGAACCTCCGACGGGTCGACGGAGAGCTGACCATGCACAGTCCCTCAGGCCACACACTGTCATACAGAAGGAGCCCAGAGACCGGCCGCTGGCTCCCACAAGACATGGCCAAGAACGTCCCCAGCAGCCTCCCTCAGGACGACTCCGACTGAACCACCCAGGTGTGCACGAGCAGGGCGCTGAACGGACAGACAGGCAGACTCACGCCCTTTGAGGTAGTGACTTCGGGCCATTGTCATGGAATAACATGCAACCACCAAGACCCGCCCACGTGTGTTGGGCACAAGCTGTGGCTGACGTTCGCGGAGGCTGCAGCGGCTGAAGGACACCCGAGCCCAAGTGGTCAGAGGCGAACCCGGACACCATCCAGAGCACGGCTGCTGACCTGGAGCCCTGACAGGGAGTGGGCCAACGAGAACTCCCAGGTGCGGGACCGTGGGGCGTCGTGCTCCGGGTGCTGGTCACGTGGGTGTGTGGACCCTGGGGACAGGCGGCACGCAGGGCGGGCGGTGATGGCACTGTGGCCCCTCACGGCTCCTCACGTCCGGCCCCGAAGGGGTCCACGCACACGAGGCTCTCTGCGCTGTCCAGGAAGGGGGGCCCGCCATGGACGAGTTCCCAGGATGCAGCTGCGGCTTCAACAATCTGACCGCTGGAAGGTTAACCCTAAGGCTTTGGTCGTGACCTACACTGCCTTTCAGGACGTTGTGTTAATTTTCTGAAGTGACTGGGAAATGCGACCTCGAAAATGGAAGAGACAGGAAAAGGACAAACAGCCTGGGAAAAAGTATAAAGTCGTGACTCTAAGGAAAAAGATATATCATAGTCAGATTTTGCTTTTTATCAATTTTACAGAACGTACCCACAGAAAGATCTGCTCTTTGCAGAGCACACGCTGACGCCGAGATCCCGTGTCTGTCCGCCAGCGGGGAGAGCCGCGGCTCCTGCCCACTCCGCCGCGCCCTCGCCCTCCCCAGCAAGCCGCTCGGCACCCCGTGGCGTCCCGGTTCTGGAACGCCGTGGCGGCGGGTCAGGCAGCGTGCCCTTTCAGGCTGGGTCCTTCTGCTCAGCGTCAGCCATGCCGTCACGTGTGTGACACGAGAAATGCGAACGCTGTGTTCTGCCCCACTCCCTGGCACGGTGAGTCTGAAACCCCTGGGCTTCCCCACGGGACCGGGTGCTAGGATCCCCTTCTGTGCTGAAGTCTGCTGTCGCTGCAGCTCCCGACCCAGAGCACCTCAGTCCCCGGGGGTGTGCGGGCTGACGGCTCCTTCCGCTGAACTAGAGGTGGCTCCGGGCAGCTCCTGCGTGGGGCCGGGCGACAGGAAGGCCGAGGCCCCGAGACACTGGGATGTCCAGCCCCCGCCACCCTCTGGGGAGGAGAGTGCCCGGAGACCGGGTTATGATGCATCCCGACACCACGGCGAAGCCTACGTCAAAGCCAAGACGAGGTGTGCAGAGCTTCCGGGCACTGGTCGCACCTGAGCGCAGGGAGGCTGGGTGCCCAGCTCACCGGACAGCGGCTCCTGCGCTTGGGACCCTCCCTGCGTGCCTCTTCCGCTGTCTGTGCCCTCTGTCACCCCAGGGTGGGGCGTGCAAACCCCCGGCGTCTACTGCTGGGCGGTCAGTGCACGGGTGACAACCTGGACATTCTAAATACCCCACCAGGGGGGTCCCTGGGTGGCTCAGTGGGTGAAAGCCTCTGCCTTCGGCTCAGGTCATGATCTCAGGGTCCTGGGATCGAGTCCTGCATCGGGCTCCCTGCTCAGCGGGGAGCTTGCTTCCCCCTGATTCTGTTCATGTACGATTCTAGAAAACTCACCTAACGCACAATGACCAAGTCCCTGCAGCAGCCTGGGGACAAGTGGGGGGTCCTGGAAAAAGGGAGAGTCTGGGCGTGGTGTCGTCTGGACTCTGAGCACAGTTTCGGGGGACACGCCTATGGCACAGCTTCTCAGATCACACACGGGAAGCGTGGGCCACGTATCGCACACCCGTGACACATCAAGCGAGCTCCCAGAACGGGAAGAAAGACGCACCGTGAACAATACACACGTGAAAAGGTGTCCAAGAACATCATGACGGAAATGAAGCCGTGATGAGTTCCACGCACGTGCGTGGGAGAGTGGCCGAAACGGGGACGTGTGTAGACCGAGCGCTGGTGAGGTTATGCGAGAACGGCGCTCCGAGCACTGCGGCTGGACGTGTCCCACTGGCGGCCACTCTGGAAACCACCTCCACAGCCTCGTATAAAATCAGTCGCCGACAATTCAAGTCTGAGTATTTGCTACACGACAGATGCAGCCGTGTGCACAAGTCTGACGCGTGCACACACACACAACAGCGGCTGCACTCACCACAGTGGATACAACGAAGCACTCACCCACCGAGAAACACATAAGCCACAGCACGTGCACACACGGGGCACCATCTGGTACTCAGTGACTCCGCCGGGGAGGAATATCACAATTCCCCGATGTGAAAGACACTGGAAACCACAGACGGCGCCCTGCACGGTCCCCATCACGTGAAATCACCAAAGAGGCAAAACCGCAGCACGAGACCACGTCTGTGTGTGACACAGCCAGGGAGACAGGAAGGGGCCGACGGCAAGGACAGTCTCACCGCGGTGACGGGGTTCCCTGCCCTGACGAGGTGGCGCACAGGGGCCACGTTTGCCAGAATGTATCACACTGTACTTGCAATACTGGGACTCTTGCTGGGCATGAACTCTACGTCAAGAACGCAGACCAAGAGGGAGTGGAGCACCCGGGAAACTAGAAAAAGGACAGAAGAGAAAGAACTACAGGAAAGTGATCAACCTGAGCGCAGAGCTCATGAGATTAAAAAAATAAAGCGGGAACCCATGAAGCCGCAAGATGGTCATCTGAAAAGCGATGTTAAACCCTTCTCCACCATGAGCAGACCAGAAAGGAAGCAGAAATAAATAATCCTACAAACAAAGGCCATACACACAGATCTGCTAAAGGTTTTAGAAACCATACAAGAAGAGGAAAAATGTTTAAGTAATAAATGTGTAAGTTATACAAAGAACCATTTTAGAAGAAATGTAAATTGAAGAAAATTGACTCAAGAAATTAAAATCCTAAATAGAGCCGACAGCGACAGATATAAACACTGGAAGGAGTAGAATTATCCGCACAGGTAACCATGCAGCACAGCCTGTGCGAGAAGAGCTACACACACAGAACTATGCCCACATCTCATTGAACCGCCATCGCTGAAATTCCACCAAAAATGTGTCAGCAAATCACGCGTCAGAATGGAAACCCCGTGTGGCCCAGGACGCCATCTCCCACGCATCTCCTAACGGCAGGCCTGGGACCACGTGCGCAGCTCGGGCTGACGACGAGTCAGTCACGCAATCATCCATGTGCGGATGCTGAGGGTTCCGAGCACAGCCCTTACGGAGGGGAACCTGGTAACACGAGACAGTATCACACCCGCGTGCGTGCCGTGACCCACTAACCCTGCTTACACAACAGTCCCAAGACACGGGGACAAAATGTGAAATGATGTGCACACCTGGTATTTATGGCATTGTCCCCAAGACGGGCTGGCGGCCCCTCCCTGTGTCCTAACCACTGACAGCCCCTCCATGTGTCCCCACGACGAACCGACAGCCCCTCCCCGTGACCCCACGACAGGCCCACGGCCCGTCCGAGGGCAGGGGGCGTGCAGACTACGGCCCCCCACAGCCCAGGGCTACGCGTCTGCAGGAAGAAGGGGGCGCTCGCTCCACGGAGTGCTCGCTGTGCACCAGCACAGGGAACCCGCCCGTCCCCGTGCTAACACGGTTCACGTGTCAGTGACGGCGGCACAGGCGTGGGAGTCAACGGCAGGTATCCCTGTGGCTCCTTCAGTCCACCTGCTGAAGAGGAAGCATAAAAACGTGCGTCGGTTCTTCGAAAGTCTGCGAAGACGCGGTGCTGCGCGTGTTCCTCCGTCATGCGGACAGCACGGTGTGCGGGGTGCCCGGCTCCCAGCAGTCAGGAAACCGTCGGCAAGTAAGCTGGCTTCGCAGGCAGTCTCTGGGCGGCATGACGCACCAGGTCCCCTGGGTCTCCTGAACGCTTCCGTGAAAATGTGAAAATCCACTTCCTACCACCAACACCGGCTTCTTCCCCAGCCAATGGGCCAAGCGATTTCAGCTCATAAAGCCCGCCGTCTCGCACAGACGTTCACACAGCTTACAGGCGCCGCAGCCGGAGATCAGGCGGTTTTGCTGGCCGAATTCTGGAAGAAACAGGACAGGGCGCGTGCAGGATCCGTGGGAACGTGAACGGACCGCAGAACAGACGCTGACCGCGGCAATGCTGCTGTTGGCGCAGGGTGAGGAGCGTGCGTGTGGAGCCCGAGGAAGGCAGTGGGAGCCAATGACTGACACCGACGAGGCCACGAGGGCGACTCGGACGCGTCCCAGAGGACGGGACGCCAGGAACAGGCTTCGCGTGAGGGGAACTCTCAAAGACGGGTCACAACATTGGAAGAGCAGAGGGCACGAGGCTGGCGGTGAACCAGACTCAGGAGCAGGACGAGAGCCAAGGCACAGACGAGGCGCTCACTCTGTACCACACACCGGGCGACACGGGCATGGCCCCCCTCGAGCGTTGTTTGCTCATGTTTTACAAGGAGATACAACACTAGCTTCCAGAATTTCTAATGTTTCAACTTACGGAGCAATAAAAATCAGTCCATTATTTCCACTTCCCCAAACGTGTACAACACACTGTAAGAGAGTTTTTCATGTCTCCACAAACACGTTTTAAAGGTTCCAGAACACTTGCAACTTCCCCCGAGATAACACTGAGCCGCATGGCTTCAGCTTGCACGGTCAGTGGAGTTTACAGCGTGCGCTGCGGTGCAAAGCGAGGAGCGCCTGGACAGACACGGCATGAGCGCCACGAGAGCACGTTCTCTGACAAAATACCCACGTGTACGACAGCGTGCTGGTTACCTCAGAAAAGTGTGAAAATAGATACGTGTGTACATTTTCATACGAAGTACGCATTTGTTTACGTCCACACGTTTTCGTGTACTGAGAAGCAAAACAGTAAAACAGTAAATCAGAACGGTGACCACCATTCGTTCTGGGCAGAGGAAGAGAACACGGGGAAACAGGCACAGGATGTGTACTTCTCTGATTACGTCTGATTCTTAGGTTTGGCCCTGGGACACACATGTGTTTACACACTTGTAAAACAAGATTTAAACAAAACTTTAAGAGGCCAATCCACAAAAAAAAAAAAAAAAAAAAAAAAAAAAAAAAAAGAGGCCAACCCACAAAGAAGGAGAACATTTCTGAACTCATCCTCTGAGACAAGTATCACCCTAACGTCAAAACCAGACAAAGGAGTCACAAATCCGCATCCAGTGCCTTTTATAAATATGAATGGAGCAAAAGTGATCGACCCAACCCGAGCCAACAGAATCTAGGAACCTACAGAAAGGACCATGCACCTGGGCCATGGGGGACGTAGTCCAGGAATGCAAGGTTGGCTTAACGTTGGAAAGACCAACTCACGGAATACACCGTATCAGAATGCAACTCCAAAACCAACTGCGCAGATGCAGAAAAAGCGTGGGACAGATCCAACGCCCTTTCCAAATAAACACTCAGCACACAAGCAAGGGGAAGTAACGTCCTCAGCCTGATAAAGGTGCCGATAAAGCCTGATAAAGATCACGGTTTGTGGTGGAAGAGCGGGTACCTTCCCCCCAAGAGCAGTGACACAGGGCTCTCCACACTCCCACTTCTCTCCAGCGCTGCTCACGACATCTCGCACAGCCATCGGGCACAGGGACGGAGGAGACATGCACATTGAAGGGAGAAGCCCACCGATTCCTGCTTGTAGGTTCCCACGCCTTGGAACATTAACGAATCCACCTAAACAGCATCACAACAGCTACGTGAGTTCACGAAGATGCAGGACACAAGATCAATACCCAACAATCAACTGCATTTTCACACACTTGCAACCAACAATCTGAACATAAAATTTACAAAAGAATTCCATTTATACACCATCAAAAAGAACAGAAGACTCTGGAACAAATTTAACAAAAGACGTGCTTAGCACACTTCGAAACTACAGAACATTTCTGAAAGAGATGAAAGATCTAAATACACAGAGAGAAGCCTCGGACGAGGATTGGAAGAGTGAATATGAAGATAGCAAAGGTCTGCAAACCAATTTACATCCAACGTGACCCCTGTCAGGGTATCTGCTGGCCTCTCTGCAGAAACCGACACACTGACCCTAAAATTCACCCGGCGTTACGAGGAGCCCCAAGGAGGCCCAGCAATCGTGAACAAGGACAAAGTCGGAGGAGCTTCACTTCCCTGTCTGAAAAGTTACCACCAAGCAACAGTGACCAAGACAATGTGGTCTTGGCATAGAAACAGAAATACGGGTCCATGCAATAAGGTCCGAATCCAGCGATAAGCCCTCATTTCACGATCAACTCGTTTCCAACGAGGGAGACCAGTCCACGAGGAAAGACGAGCCCTCTCCAGACGTGGACCCCGTGATCTGCACACGCAGAAGACGAAGTTGTGCCCCGACATCTCTATTTACAAAAGCAACGTGAAGCAGATCCAAGACGTGCGTCTAAGAGGGGACACCATACAACCTGCAGGAAGAGAAGATCTTCGCGACTCTACCTTTGGGGATCATTTCTTTTTTTTTTTTTAAGATTTTATTTATTTATTTGACACAGAGAGAGAGATTACAAGTAGGCAGAGAGGCAGGCAGAGAGAGAGGAGAGAGGAGGAAGCAGGATCCCTGCCGAGCAGAGAGCCCGATGTGGGCCTCGATCCCAGGACCCTGGGATCATGACCTGAGCCGAAGGCAGCGGCTTTAACCCACTGAGCCACCCAGGCGCCCTTGGGGATCATTTCTTAAACAGGACAGCAAGAGCACAAGAAGCAAACGTAAAAGTACTTAAAGTACGTGAAAATGAAAACCCAAACACGGTCCAAACGTGAAGCCGTGAACCAGCCAATGGGGAAATGTGTACACCACGTATCTGATCACGGTCTCATGTCTACGACGCACAGGGATTCTTACAAGTCAACAAGGAATGTCGTGCACGCGTGAAGGTTCACGCAGCTGGAGAGAACGTTTTGTGCTGCGCACAATGCACAGAGCGCTGGCTTCCAGATCACAGAGAGCAGCCCCACGGGGGAAGGGCGTGGGAGAGAGAGCGGGAAAGAGAAAGCAGTAGGCACGCCGGCGGCACAGGACACGAACAATGGCCACACACAGCCCGATGGGGAACAGCCCGCTGAACTCAACGACTGCCTACAGCAGTGGGAGCACCACAGACCGTGCGGACAGGCAAACTCCCAACCCAGGAAGCGCCCAGGGGCAGCTGATGGCCACTCAGAGAGGGGCAGGGCTGGGCCGGCAGGAACCGCCGTGTGTTGCTCCGGGCTCTGGCAGCTGTGCTACCGCGGAGCCAACGTGGGGCTCTGTGATCAGGGGATGGTGAGGCGTCCCCTGTTGCCGCAAGCCCACTGACATGGTGCGCACCGAGACGCGGACCCAGGACACAGCACCACGGGGAGGGGATGTGTGAGTAACTGAGGACACCCCCAGCACACGGACACTGAAGGGGCGACGTCCCGGTGGCACACGTCAACACGGACACGCTAGGAATACACTGTCCGGGACAAACGAGACCGCTGCATGACACACAGAGTGGCAGCTGAGCTGACAGTCACACGCCGCACGCTGCACGCACGGACTGTGGCTGCGCGTTCACCCGCTGCAGAGGAACAGCACCCTGCCCAGGAGAGGCACGGGGCCTCGTGGGGGCCCAGCCCGGCCTGCACGCAGCCTCTGGGGGTGATCCCTTAAAGATGCAAGCGTTCATGTTCACTGAACCCGGGACGGCGACCCAGGACGTGCGTCCTTTCGACTGCAGGACCGACGTTCACACCAAAGCCATATCCGGGCTGCAGAACAGAAGCCAGGAGGAAGGAGAGCATCCCGCCTCCACACACATGGACTCCCACCTTGGCCACGCGGCCCATGTCCTCCATCGTGGCTCTCTCGTGCGGGAACTGCACAAACGTCCGCTCGATCTTGGTGATGATGGCATCTATGTTCACCGTGTCCTCTGGACGTCCTCGAGGAAAGTAGAACGTTGGAATGTTTTGGCTCTTGGCGGGGGGCAGGGGCTCCTCCTTCTTCGTCTGGACCTAGAACGTAAAACAGACGGCACCTGTGTGAGAACCTGTACGCGTCCACGGCTTCGTGCTCACGTGTAATTAGCAGGGGTGAGCTGGCAGAAAAGGAACTGCACCGAGCACCACGTATGACCCGAATGTGGACACACAACTGCAGACGATGCTCGCAGGTCACAACCCACGAGTGAGGGCCACACTCCACCGCGGGCCCACGCCGCCGAGCCTCCTCCGGTCCCGTGTCAGGTGTGACCCCCCAGGACAGGGACCGGGGATGCCCAGACTGACGAAGGGGCCGGCACAGATGCTTGTGGCAAACCTGCACGGAGTCCTCCTACGGGTCAGGGCAGCCAGGCGGCCGCTCGTGGGCAGGCGAGCGCATGCAGGGACAGGTGAACCCACGCATGCAGCATACACGTGGAGTCACCTGCTCCCACAGAACCCGTCCCAGAGTGGGACGCACCCACTACCCCAACCTGTGGGCGCCTCACAGAGACAACCTCAAGCCCCCGGCCCTGTTCTCATGAGAGAGAGGACGGCACACAAGCCACAGCTTAGGGTCCTCATGCTCCCGGGTCACGGCCCAGCATAGGGTCCCTGTGCTCCCGGGTCATAGCCCAGCATAGGGTCTCCGTGCTCCCGGGTCACGGCCCAGCATAGGGTCCTCATGCTCCCGGGTCACGGCCCAGCATAGGGTCTCCGTGCTCCAGGGTCACGGCCCAGCATAGGGTCCTCATGCTCCCGGGTCACGGCCCAGCACAGGGTCCCCGTGCTCCCTGGTCACACCTCAGAGACTGTCTTCCATCCTCCTCAGTCACATGTCAGCATCGGTCCCCACTGTCCTTGGTCACACGTCAGGACGGACCTGTGTCCCCTCAGTCACACGTCAGGGACAGTCCTGTGTCTTCTTCAGTGACACGTCAGGACAGGCTCATCATCAGTTCACTGCCTCCACTCAGTGCTCAGAGCTCCCCCCGAAACGGACGCACGTCTTCATAAGACACGTCCTCTGTTCAGCCACCGTGGGGGTCACTAGAGTCGGACACAAGAGCTTCCAGCTTCCAGGGCCTCCGACCTTCCTCCAGAGAGCGAGTGCACACCAGGGGGAGTTCGCTGCAGGGGGAGGGGCGCGGGGAGGGGCGCGGGGAG
>LNAC01000046.1:6177727-6195884 GCA_002007465.1 Ailurus styani | reverse complement strand
CGGCTGGAGAGTCCGCGGCACACAGCGCGGAGCGGGGACCGTGCTCGGGGGCGTCGTCGGGGAGGTGCCGGGGACGCGCGTGGAGGGCCACCTTGTCCACGTTCCCCCCTGGGATCCCACCCACTCGGCGTCGCCGGGGACAGTCAGGGCCATGACCGTGTGTCTCGGGGGACGGGCGGTTTCCAGCCGTCGCCCCTGGGCGCCGTGGACGCGGTGCCGGCCGCCCAAAGGAAGATGGGAGCACCAGAGAGCTCTGGGCCCGCACGCCTGGCTGTCTGCGCCGTGGTTCCGGGAGGAAGACCGTGCGGCCGTGAAGGTTCCGTGGACACGCGGGCGTGCCCCAGCATCCCCCATCCAGAAGGGGGCTCCGCGTCCTGTACGCTCGGACCGGTGCAGCCGACCGCGGCTCTCCCACACGCGGCTGGACCATCAGGACAGAGGGGACCCACATGCCACACGGCCCTCCGTGACCTCACCACCCCTGGTCTGCTGGCACATGTGACCTAGCAGTGACCTGGCCTGGGCCTGGGCTTGGCTGACCTCTGCGACCTCACCGTCTCCCCGGGTGACCTCCGCAACCTCACCATCTCCTGGGTGACCTCTGCAACCTCACCAACTCCCTAGATGACCTCTGCGACCTCACCATCTCCCCGGATGACCTCTGCGACTTCACCAACTCCCCAGATGACCTCTGCGAACTCACCATCTCCCAGGGTGACCTCTGCGACCTCACCAACTCCCCAGGTGACCTCTGCGACTTCACCATCTCTCCGGATGACCCCTGCAACCTCACCATCTCCCCGGCTGACCTCTATGAACTCACCATCTCCCCGGGTGACCTCTGCGACCTCACCATCTCCCCGGGTGACCTCTGCGACCTCACCATCTCCCCGGGTGACCTCTGCGACCTCACCATCTCCCCGGGTGACCTCTGCGACCTCACCATCTCCCCGGGTGACNACTCCCCGGATGACCTCTGCGAACTCACCATCTCCCCAGGTGACCCCTGCGAACTCACCATCTCCCCGGGTGACCTCTGCGACCTCACCATCTCCCCGGGTGACCTTTGCGACCTCACCATCTCCCTGGGTGATCTCTGCGACCTCACCATCTCCCCGGGTGACCTCTGTGACCTCACACCCTCATCTGTTCAAGACGTAACCTCACAGTGACCTGGACATGGCCATGGTCCTGGGTGACCTCTGCAACCTCACCATGCTCATCTGCTCATGGACATGACCTCACAATGACCCAGACATAGATCCTGTCCTCAGTGACCTCACCATCTCTCAGGTGACCTCTGCAGCCTCACCACCTTCATCTGCTCACAAATGTGACCTCATAGTGACCTGGGTGTGACCATGGTCCTGGGTGACATCTGTGTTCTGGTTGCAGGGCCGCTCATCACCCCCCTCATCTGCTCACAGACATGACCTCACAGTGACCTGGGCGTGACCTCACCAACTCCCAGGTGACCTCTGCGACCTCACCCCCCTCATCTGCTCGCAGACGTGATCTGACAGCAACCTGGGGGTGGCCGTGGTCCTGGGTGACTTCTGCAGCTTCAGCGTCTCCCGGGTGACCTCCCTGACCTCATCACCTCCTCTGCTCACAGACATGACCTCACAGTGACCTGGACGTGGATCCTGTCCTCAGGTGAGCCCTGTGACCTCCCACCTCTGGGTGGCCTCTGTCACTCTGCCACCCCTGGTCTGCTCACAGAGGTGACCTCTTGGTGGCCTGGACGTGGATGTAGTCTTGGGCGACCTCTGTGACCTCACCACTCTCATCTCACACACGTGACCCCACGATGACCTGGATGCGGACCCCGTCCGCCGGTGATCCTTGTGACCTCAAGCTGCGTGCTCTTCTTCTTCGTGTCACTGCTTTGCCGGCCCTTCCTCACCCGGGCACAGGGAGGAGC
Organism: Ailurus styani; assembly: GCA_002007465.1. Classification (NCBI taxonomy): domain Eukaryota; kingdom Metazoa; phylum Chordata; class Mammalia; order Carnivora; family Ailuridae; genus Ailurus; species Ailurus styani. The sequence continues at coordinate 6,193,960 of LNAC01000046.1, read as the reverse complement.
CAGGTGGCCGAGCAGCCCCTTCCCGCCACACTTTCCTCCTGCGTTTGACAGAAGGTGCAGTCAAGCAGCAAGCGGGGCCGGGGGCTTCGTTGGGACCCCGACTCCTGCCAGCCTCACTCCGGGGGCTCCGGGTCACCTCCCGATGGGCCTCAACATGCTGGGTCTGTCCCTTCTGTGGCTCCCTGAGCGACTCACAGCCGTTTGGCAAATCTCTTCCTCTGCTCCGCTGCTCAGAACACTGTGTTATCGCACTGAAGGCTTCAAGTGTCTGGTTTTTATTTAAAATGTTTTAATTTAGGGGCACCAGGGGGGCTCAGTCGGTGAACTGTCCGCCTTCGGCTCAGGTCTTGATCCCTGGGTCCTGGGTTCGAGTCCCGCATCGGGTTCTTTGTTCAGCAGGGAGCCTGCTTCTCCCTCGACCCCTCCCCCTGCTTGTGCTCTCTCTCTCTCTCTCTCTCTCTCACTCACTCTCTCTCTCACATGAATAAAATCTTCCAAAATTTTTTTATTTAGGTAACAGTAACATAACATAAAATTAACTATTTTAATGTGAACAATCCAGTGGGATTTAGTACATTTCACAGTATTGTGCAACCACCCCCTCTATCTGGTTCCAAAACATTTCCATCCCCCCAAACAGAGAGCCCGTCCCCATGGGCGGCCCTTCCCTAGCCCCTCCCCCAGCCCCTGGCCACCAGGAATCTGTTTCCTGTCCGCAGATTTGCCTGTTCCGGGTGTTTCACGTAAATGGAGTCATGTGCGACGTGTCCTCATTGTCCACTTCTCTCGCTGACCCCCACGACCTGAGTCATGCCCCCCTGTGTGGATGGAGCGGACTTTCTTCATCTGTTGATCTGTGCGCACACGTGGGCTGTTTCTGCTCTGCGCCTGTTATGAGTCAGGCTGCTATGAAGTGCTTCATGCTTTAAGGGAAGAGTTCGCCTGCCGTGTCAGTGTTTTCTCCCTGGTGATCAAGACTCTGTGTCTCACCCCTTCTGGGCCTCGGTTTCCTCCTCGGTGACATCATCAAAGCCCTCGCTTTGCAGAGTCTGTTGAGCATTTCGTGAGCGGACATGGGAAAAGCCCTTAGAACCATTTTTCAATCTCAGCATAGGAGAGGATTTTATTTGCTAATAGGGTCTTTGCAGATGTGACAAGAGAGACAAGCAAGAGTTCAGACCAAGGGAAAATGTGCTTGTGGCAGAGGGAGGGGGAGCGGCCCTGCAACCAGAACGCGTGCTCCGTCAGAACAGCCTCGAGAAAAACCGGGACGGGGTGCGCCCGAGGAAAACCGTTCCCGTGAAGGTGGTAGAGGTAGTCACGATTTAAAAAACATTTTCTCTGTGTCCCGAATTTCCCATACGGATGCACGCGTGAGCTAAAAATACAAGTGCGTTCAAATGGTTTTGGAAAAGGTTAGGCTATAAATAAGTTTAGGAAAGAACCGGAGAGAAGGCAATCTCTCTGTCCGCAGCAACGTGCCGCGTTGGGAGACAGCTCACAGACGGGTCTTTCGGGGGAAAGACTGCGTTCTGGATGGTTCTTTAGTTTCACTGCAACGTCAGACACGGGACTTTTTGCTCTGGTGCACATTTTGCCCCTGAACTTAAGTGCGGCAGCAACTGTTAGGGTCTCGGATGTGGCCCTGTCTTCTGTCCCCGTCAGCATGAATGCAGCTCTGTCGGCAGTCGGGACGGCAGACGTCGGTGCTTCCTGCTGAAGCCTGCATTTGATGCCCGGCACGGAAGGCCGTGTTTCTGAGTGACACAGGGCTGTATTTCCGAGAGCCCGAGTGAGTGATTTAGATCATTTATTATGTCTTTAAAGGATGGTAAAAGACACAGGGACTCTGTGTGCGGAGAACTGGAGCACTTCGGCCCCAGTATGAAAGGAACGAAAATGTCCCCTGGTCCAGCCTCCCACTGTACCCCGCAGAGGAGAGAGTGAGCGTGCGATTGCTTTTCCAGATGTGAATAATCGCGACGAAGGACTGATGACGGCCCGTGGTGGAGGGGGTGGGGAGAATGGGGCTCCCTGTTCTTGGGAAGAAGGGGCCTACGCGGTGGCTCTGAAGCCAGGAAGGGCTGCGCTTGACTGGAGCTGGGGGGTCCGCCCTGTTGGGTGGTTTAGAGCGGTCTGGAGATACGACACCCAAGGAATGAGCCCCGAAAATGGGGCTGAGGGTCCAGGCACAGAAAGCAGCTGGGGCAGGGGGGGGGCTGGGTCCTGAGGCAGGAGCGAGTTCTGCAACCCCAGGCAGAACCACAGCTCCGGGCTGGAACGTACGGGCTGAGAAACCGTGGTGGCGGGTGAGCCGCGCTAGTCAGTAGAGCCTTGTAGTGATGGCATCGGGAGCCACTGGGGGACGGGACTTGCAGGGGACACCGTGCAATTCGTACTGTCAAGAGAGGACAAGAAACGGTCTGGCGGTTCCTCAAAGGTTAACCTTGGGTTGGCAGNAGTTCCTCAAACCACCATTAACCTTGGGTTGGCAGGCACGGCAGGACTGAATGTGATGTAAGTACTGGTCACTGGTGGGGTCACTTGGCGGGGTGTGTGTGTGTGTGAGAGAGAGAGAGAGAGAGAGGGAGGGAATCTCTAAATGTTCTACCTACAGAAGCAGGAATAACGGCAAGGTAAACAGGTGTAGTGGGTTGAATGGGGCTCCCCAGGAGACGGGTCCATGTCCTACCTTCCAGAGCATGGAATGAGAGGGACAGAACCACAAGACCAGGGACACCTGGAGCCCTAGACGCTGGAAGAGGAACAAAGGAGCCCAACCCAGGAGCCCCAGGAGGGAGCACGGCCCTGCCCCGCCTGGATCTCATCGGCCCTGCCCGGCCTGGACCCCAGACGTCTGGTCGTGGAGCCGGGGGAGGGTGGATTCCTGTGGGTCTAGGCCCCCAGCGTGCGGTCATCGGTCACGCGGCCAGGGGACGCTCACACACGGCAAGGACTTGGGGACGGGAACAGGGCACAGAGTCCCGACTGCTGTTGCAACAAGTTCAGGGGGGTGGTCTGCAGCAGCACTGTGGAGCGTCTTGGGACACACTGGTCCGACGGGGCTGCCCCAAACCCCATCGTCCTTTACCGCTGCTGATCCGCAGGTTTGAGAGGTCGCCCCGGCTTGGCTGGCCCCAGCCGTCTGCTGCGTGCTCTCGGCAGCCGGGGGGAAAGAATGCCCTTGCAGCGGGCAGCTGACTGAAGTCTTGTTTGGGCAGCACGTAGCTCGGGTTATTTTAAGGACTGTTGTTCATGCCCCGGAGGTTATGTCCCAGCAGATTTCAGGAAATCACAGCCACGCATGGCATTAGAGCCGCATTACTGTCTGGCTTCAGAATCCCAAGTATGTAATTAACTCCTAATCCTCAGCGTCGGACCACCAGCAGGCACTTCCATGACAGAAACGCACCGTTTCACGAGCCTTTCCTGGGGTCCCAGGGACGCTGAGCTCCTCTGGCTTTGAGGAGACACTGTGCTGGGTGTGTACGGTGTGCTGTGCCAGGCCCACAACACAGCTGGCACAAGGTGGTGTTCAGGGTTGGGAACAGGGGACGTGTTTCCTCTCCTGACATGGTTTCTGGGGACGTGAAGGACAACCTCCCAGAGTAGGTGGCAACTCGGAGGTTCACGTACAGCAAGAGCCTTCCCCTGGAGCCAGAGAACATTCCCACCACCACCAGCGATGGGGCTGGTCAAGAAGCATCTGGCCTGCACAGTTTGTGAACTTTCTGTTGAATTGTCATTTTCTGACGGCCGGGAGTGTGGCAGAGTCAGAAGTAGGTGACACGAAAGAAGTGGGTTGTTAACTTCAGTTTCCTTTCTGACACACTTTAGGCCCAAACCTGATGGCGTTGTCCAAGACGATGCAAGTTCTTTCCCTGAAAACACATGGAGACAGTGGCCCCTTGAATCTTTGAGAAGTAGTACACGTATTGAGTTTGGTTTTCCTTCTAGACATGGGGACGAAGGAGATGTACATAGATAGACAGATAGATGGATGGATGAATAGATGGATGGATGGATGGATGGATGGATGGATGGATGGATGGATGGATGGATGGACAGATGGATGGGCATGCAGATGGATGGATAAGTAGGTAGATAGATAAATGGATGGGTGGGTGGATGGATGGATGGATGGATGGATGGATGGATGGTCATGCAGATGGATGGACGGATGGATGGATGCATAGATGGATAAGTAGGTAGATAGATAAATGGATGGGTAGATGGATGGATGGATGGATGGATGGATGGATGGGTGTATGGATGGATGGATGGATGGTTGGATGATGGAGCGAGTCATCCATTTTAAATACATTGAAAGTAGACGTGCTTCCTTTACAATAAGTATAAGTACACCGTTAATGATATAATACAGTATGCTCTATTATATATAATTTGGTTTCTCTTTTTGCATTATTTTTGTAACCCATGAATTGTCAAGATGGCTTTGAAGTTCCCCATATGGATTTCAACCCCACACCTGCACCAGGAAGTGAATTCTTCACAGCTTCCTGGCGCTGAACCTCCCCCGAGTGGCTGTGGGGTGGTGTCCGTGGACAGGGGCTGTCCCTCCCACTGGGGCTGGGCTGTGTCTGGCCCGTTAGTGATTTCTCGAGCCTGGACAGGGGTTCAGAAATAGTCCCCACCTCTGTAGCCTCGCCCTTGAATCTGTAGACTTTATTTTAAAGTTTTCATTCATTCATTTAAGAGAGAGAATGAGTGCGTATGCGTGAACGGGGTCGAGGGGCAGAGGGAGAGGGAGAAGCAGACTCCCCGCTGAGCAGGGAGCCTGATGTGCTGTGGGGGCTCTTGACTCAATGTGGGGCTCAGTGTGGGGCTTGATGCCAGGACCTTGGATCACGACTTGAGCCGAAGGCAGACACCTTAGCGCTGAGCCGCTCCGGTGCTCCTCAGATCTGTAGGTGTTAGGTGTTAGCTGTGTGGCATGTCTTGGTGGTACTGAGGTGGGCGAAGCTTGCTGCAGGAAGGTCCTGTGACAGGGGCCAGGCCTCCTCAGGAGAGGAGCGCTCCCCGCAAAAGCACATGCACAAAGAACATCGCAGGACCTGACCCCACGCCATGGGGCTATGTACGCCCCACCCCCCAGGAAGCAGGGTCTCCATCTGTGGGATTCTGCACCCCAAACCCCTCTTCTTTCAAAGCTGATACGCTTCCATCAGCAGCACAGAGGTCCCTCTGCTCACACATCCTGCAGCCTGTCCCCACAGGACGTGATGGCCCCGCTCTTGCATGCTGCGAATATATGGGGAAGCCTGTGCCTCCCACCTCGGGGCGGCGGGTACACGCACAGGTGTTTGCACGGCTATGGCGTCGTGTGAAAATGCCACAACCAAGGCATAAGCCAGATGCCCCAGCGGCTCCGAGATCCTTGTCTGGGGGACTGTGCGTGTGCCAATGCACGACCAGCACTCAGGTAAGGGCCCAGAGCCTGAACCCAAGCCGGCAGAGCTCTGAGGAGGACGCCCTTGACAGATGCCGAGAGCCAGGGGGGACCCTCGAGCCGCATTTCTCGCACCGGAGCGAAGGTTGTGGTGACGAAGCCGATGGAGAGACACAGTAAACAAGCAGCAGAGAGAACACCATCTCGCTTTTGTTGCTGGTTTTATTTTTTTGCTTAAAGATTTTATTTAGGGCGCCTGGGTGGCTCAGTGGGTTAAAGCCTCTGCTTTCGGCTCAGGTCATGATCTCAGCGTCCTGGGATCGAGGCCCGCATCNNNNAGCAGGGAGCCTGCTTCCTCCTCTCCCTGTCTCTCTGCCTACTTGTAATCTCTCTCTCTCTCTGTGTCAAATAAATAAATAAAATCTTTAAAAAAAATAAAGATTTTATTTATTTGACAGAGAGAGACACAGCGAGAGAGGGCACACAAGCAGGGGCAGTGGGAGAGGGAGAAGCAGGCTCCCCGCCGAGCAGGGAGCCCGATGTGGGGCTGGATCCCAGGACCCCGGGATCATGACCTGAGCCGAAGGCAGATGCTTCACGACTGAGCCGCCCCAGGGGCCCTTTGTTGCTGGTTTTAAAAGGAAGGCATCACGGAGAGTCGTCAGGACCAACAGCCCAGAGCGGAGGCATCCAAGGGGAGAGTCGTCAGGACCAACAGCCCAGAGCGGAGGCACCCAAGGAGAAGGCCCCCCACGGGTGGGCCCCCGGTGCACCCTGCGTTCGCCTTGCGCATGCGCACCCCGTCCCAGCGGCCGCACAGAGCAAAGCCACAAACACATGCTGCCAAGCCCGCGTCTCCCGGGCGCCTGGCACATCGGAGCGGAACAGTTTATTTCTGGCCACAGCACAAGTGGACCGGATCACAACACTCTAAAAACATCCCATGCAAAGCGTGCAGCCCACATTTGTCAGGCATTCCTCGGCGCCCACCCCGGGACAGCGGGCCTACTCAGCGGCTCTATTTCCGGCGAGCAGGTGGAGGAAGGATGAGGCTCCACGGCTGGGCCAGTGTGGGTGGAAGGCTCAACCAGCACAGGTTGGCATTTTTGTGTTCCACGCTCTGTGCATTCAGCCGAGGAGAATGTGGGAACCCTCAGTGTCAGGGTCTGGACCCAGGCTGGAATTCCACCATGGGCTGACTTTTTGCAGGGCTTACTGCTTTCCCACGGCACAAGGTCACGATTTCCCCTCCTTGCCGGAGAATTCTCCAATGGCAGATGCTTGCATGTCTTTTTACTGGGGCTGGAGGTGGCTGGTTCCCACACCTTTCCGGGCCCACCAGCTCATGTGCCGGAAGGGGACCATCCTGGCATTCAGTCAGTCTCGTGGAGTCTGATGCAACGTTCAGAGTTAAGGACCCCGCACTTCCCCAACCAGCACATTCTCGTCTCTGCAGAAACTCACGATCCTGAATTACTCATTCAGGCTGGCTTCTGATGGCCAGAACCCCCCCCCAAAAGATCCTCCTTCCTGGAGTCTGGCTCCACATCCCAGCTCTGCCCGTGGTCCTATCAGAATTCAGGAAACGCCCAGAGACCGACCTTCTACTGTGGACCCCGAGAAAGGCGGCTTCAGGCAAAAGCACCTTAACAGCTCACGGGGCATGAAAGGGGGCAGCAGATAGCGCGTTTTCTGTTCTCTCTCTTTCTGCAGAAGTGTGCATTTTTGTGAACGTGAAATCACAACGAAATCTCCACCTTTCCTCCTTCCTTCCAGGTTGAATCAGTTCCCCCTGGGAGCTGGTCTCCGGATTTTCAGAGAGACTGTTGTTTTGAATTTGGGAAGTGTCTTCAGCAAGTTTATTTTCCAAATGTCTCCCCCTCTCCCTCTTCCCCACCTCCATCTCCCTCCAGCCTGCTCTGTTCGTTGACACAATTTTTATACTTTCTGTGTTTCACTTGAGATAGCTTTTATTGCTATTTCTTCATGTTGCTACATCTTCAAGTTCACTAATCTCACCCGCTGTTAATCTCATATGGTGTGTTTCATCTCGGACATTGTTATTTACATTTGTAGAAGTTTGATTTCATTATTTTTATATGTTTCTTATCTCTAGTTTTTGAACAGGCTGCTTGCAGTTATAGTTCTTTTAATGTCTTTGCAGATTCTGCCCTAAGTGACAGTTCAGGGTGGTTTTCAATGAATAGGTTTGTCTTCTTGGATAGGTCATATTTTTGGGTTTGATAATTTTTTCACTGGATACCAGACATCATGGATTTTATTTTGGACACTGCTGGATATTTTTGTCTTTCTGTAAGATTGTTGAGGTTTGCTATGAAGCACACTTGGAAATGGTTTGATCCCTTTGGGTCTCGCTTCTAAGATTTGCTAGGTGGAACCAAAACAGTGTTTTGTCCACAGCTAGTGATTCTCCAGCAGTGAGACAAAGTCTTGCTGGCTGTCCTACCGACCTTCTGCCCTGGGAGTTAGGTCTTCTGGTCTGGCTCAGGGAACACGCACAGTGCCCACCCAGCACTGGGTGATGACCCAACACCATTCCTCCAGATCCTGGATTCTTTCACGTGATTCTGACCCCAGGCTCGGGTAGGTCCTCACCCTGTTGTGCTCATCAGCATTTCCCTAAAGACAAAATGGGACCCTCCATGCATCTCTGCAGTCTCTCTGTGCGGAAATCTCCTCTCTGGATGTCAGCTCGTTGGGATCCCTTGTTCTTAGCTCTGGGTCTTCAACTTAGGGGGTTTGCAGGGCTCACGTGGGTCTCCTGCGTCTGGAAACTGTCTCCAGGTAGTGAACTTGAGCCATCGGGACCTCACCTCCCTGTTTCCCGTCCCTTGGGGATCACTGCTCTATTGCTTGATGACCGGTGTCTTGAAAACCATATGTTTTGCACATTTCTAGGGTTGTTTCATGTGGGAGAGTGACCCCAGCCCCCAGGACAGTGCTTGGCGCAGGGTAGGTTTCTCCTACATACATGCCTGGTGGCTGAATGAACCAGTGAGGTGGCGTGTTCTGCAGAGAGTGCTAATGGCTGGGCTGATGCGGACTTTCTCCTGGATGGAGGAGAGCCCCCTCCCCGTTTTAGAATTCCCCGGGGGAGCAGCATGCATGAACTACAGTACTAATGGAATTTCTTTTGTCATTATTATTTTTAAAAGATTTTATTTGTTTATTTGTCAGAGAGAGAGAGGGAGAACACGAGCAGGCAGGGTGGCAGGCAGAGACAGAGAGAGAGGCAGAAGCAGGCTCCCTGCTGAGCAAGGAGCCCGACGTGGGACTTGATCCCGGGACCCTAGGATCATGACCGGAGCCGAAGGCAGCCGCTTAACCCACTGAGCCCCCCAGGCGTCCCTCTAACTGAATTTCAGCTTCAATTTGAATAACTCCCCCCTTGCTGTGCATGCAAGCTACAGTAATTTGAGATAGAGGTGACTCGGAGAGAGGGATGTTTATTTATACATTCAGACGAGGTGTTCTTTCTAGTATCTCCCCATCCATGGGTTTTACAAAATCCCCTAGTACATGGTGTCATTGGCAGCATTCTGGAACATTCCTAAGAGACACAGGGCTCCCGGAAGCGAGGGCCCTGCCCTCTTGGGAGTGAGGGAGGGGTGAGCCGTGCCCCTGCAGTTCCAGCAACCAGTGTCTTCCTACTTGGGAAACTATCGCCTCAAGTCTCCGTGCTCTGCACTGACAACCGCCTGCACCCCGTTTGAGGAATAAGATAGCTGTGTCGAGATCTGCGTGGGTGAGTGTGGGATTACGTGTGTGACCACGGGCATAAGCGTGTGGTGATGTGTGACCGTGTGTGATTGTGTGCGGACGGTGGTGGGGAGGGGCACGGCTGACCAGGTGACCCTGGAGAGCAAATCGCCGCGGCCGCACTTCTCCTGCCGTCATGCTCGCGAGCGGGCGGGAGGCGCCGGGGCCCGCCGGGGCCGGCGCCTCGGTAGCGTGAACGCACATTCCCGTGCGTGGGGCTCCTCGAAGGTGCGGCGCACGCGGCGGGCCGCTCGGACCCGCAGGCAGCAGAAGGGTGCTGTCGTGTGTCCCCCCAAGCTCCCCCCGGCCTCGACCGGTAACAGCCCGTGCGCGGCAGGCAGGGACCTGGCCGGGGAAGCCGGGGCGGCGGCCACACCGGTGTCTCTGCTGCCGTCACGTCTGGGGTTCTGTGCACACCGCAGTGCCCCCCGGGGTGCCACCACTCTTGGGGGGACAGGTGCCTTTGGCCACCGTAAACCCATCCAAGGCCAGCATCCCCCGAGTCGGGGACGTAGGGCACAGTCTGGCCAGGCTGCCCTGGAGGCTGCCGGCTCAGGTACCAAATCCCGCTTATTAAAACTCTTTGTTATTATTATCCTACGAGTTGGGAACAGAAATGGCTCTAAATCACAGCGATGTGGTTTCCCCGCAGACAGGACACGTTTTCGGACCATGCAGGATCCCGTCACGCAGCACCTGCGTTACTCTGTGTCGTGTCTTCCTCTTCCCCATGGAGCGAGCCCCCGGTGCTGGGGTTAAGTGGACTCCAAGAGCGACTGGAGTGCTCCCAGCCCTGCCCGTCTGCACCAGGCAATCCGAACACACGGGAGGCTTGTGCAAAATGCTGACTGTTCTCCGAAGAGAAATGACCCCACATCCACGACAGCTGTTTCATTACGTCTCAGAACGACACAAATGTATTTAATAAATAGAAGAATTTTTTAATCAAGTCATGAGACAGGATGTATAAACTTTATTATTGATGACACGTTTGTAAAAGCTTTCTCAATAAAGCACACTTGCTTCCCTCTGTCAGGTTTCGATTAGGGCAATTTAATCTGTGTAACTCTTACTTTATATTGTTCTTTCCGTTTTATGACTGCGTATGACAGTACATCTTTGTAGCCACAAATTGAATACCATAATTTCTTTTTTTTCCTTCTTGGGACAAAAATGTACTTTTTGTTTCCAGAGGTAACAATTTCAGACAAAACTTGACCGTTTTAATATGAAAAAGTTCTACCAAAAAAGAATAAAAAAATTAAAAACCCCGCATGGGCACGGACGTCTTCCTTTTGATCTGAAACACTGTGGCAGTCTGTGCCATCTGCTTTTTTGAAGCCACGGAAGGACTAGGTTGTCAACATTTTACATGGAATGTAGCTAATTTCCTTGGGGAGCATTTTGGTTTTCCTGTCGCCAAGTCATGTTTTTTCTGTGATGTCCAGGTGCATCGGTGTCCATGCAGGGGCACTGACACTTCATCTGCGAGTGGGACGAGTGGGGGTGGCGACCGATTCCAGGTGCTGTCGTGGGCTCATCCTCTACGCACGTTGCATCTGTATAGACATTTCCGTGTTTCTTCACAGCGACCGCTTCTGCATCCATGGCCTCCTTTGTTCTCTCGTGGGTCTAGGGAGAAAAGCAGGCCCACCGTCGAGGTCTTTCTATGGTAAAGGCGGGGGATGGAGAAACGGGAGGGGCTTAGCCAGGACCCTGGAGTGGGGAAGTGGACTCGGTCGGGGGGGTCTGCTTCACCCCTTCCTTGTCCTTCCCAGGTCCCACCTCCCATCCCCGGGTGCTCAGCTCCTGGGATACCAGCCACTGGTGTCATGGCCGAGACAGAGCATGGTGGTCCTTCCACGGAGAGCTACTTGGGACCCTCCAAGAGCCCCTCATGCATGGACCCCATTCTGACATGGAAGCTATGCAGGGACAGGGTGACCATTGTGAAGATCACTGTGTCTCTTGTCTCCTGTGTGTGTCTTCTCTGCTAGTCCTGGGGCTGAAGGAGGCTCCCATGTCTCAGCACCAAAGACCCCAGGGTCCTCAGCATCTCCTTGTCCTACTGAGTGACACCACACTGGGGAGAACCAGCAGCTTGGAATCCACTGGGAGCCAGCACCATTCTCATCCCTCGGTGGCCACTGGTGACACCCCTCCCCTCCTCCCTGTTCACTTGGTTTCCCAAGATTGCGCACCTGGAGGATCCCACAACCCTAAAGAACCAGGTGCGTCTCAAGCATCCAGATGACTTTTCATTCCCAGCTCAGGAAAACTGCCATCAGGTTGGATTTTATACCCACAAACGTGCTGACTGCACTGGGCCACAGCACGGTTCATCAAAGACATATAAATCCAATGCAAGAGAAGCGTGAAATGATCCTGTGAATGTTCTGGACGTGTTTACGCCATGATATGAACAGTGCTAGTCTTAGTGTCAAGAATATGATCACCGGTGTTGGACATTACAGACCCATCCCTTTGCTCTTTCAGGATTCCCATAAGGACACCGCTGTTTCCTCAATACAAACCCAATGAAAGAGTTCTGTGTATGTCTGTCCTAGAGACATAGCAATGTTCATGAGATCCCAAGGAAGCAGAGGACAGCGTGCGGGATGGGGAGACAGACAATGAGCTTGCTAGATGAAGACAAATGTGCCTTTTGATTGGCTCCAGAAGATTCCAGAAGGACCTTTTCTTCGATATGTGAGGAGGAGCGATAAACCAGAGAAGGAAGGTAAGAGCTGAAATGGCTGTGGTTTTATTTGGTCTTTTTTGGGAACAATTGGCTTGTTAGCAAATGCTTGCAGACACATGGAAAGGGTATGTCCAGGAAGAGCCATCACCATGATGGTGTCTGGGAGGTCCTTGCTGGGTTTCTGAGAAAGTCCTCCAGCAGCAAGTGTGGACGGGCAGTGTTGGGTCTCTGGAGCATAGACAGTGGGGTCGGGTCTCCGGCGCACGGACAATGGAGTTGGGTCTCTGGTGCACGGACAGTGGGGTTGGGTCTCATGCACAGATAATGGGGTTGGGTCTCCAGTTAATGGACAATGGGGTTGGGTGTCCGGTGCATGGACAATGGGGTTGGGTGTCTGGTGCATGGACAATGGGGTTGGGTCTCCCGTGCATGGACAATGGGGTTAGGTCTCTGGCACACGGACAATGGGGTTGGGTCTCTGGTGAGCAGACAATGGGGCTGGGAGAATATCTGTCTGCACAGTGACTCTCAACCCTCGGCACAAATGCCCCAGCCCGTCTTCCAGTCACGCAGGCCCCAAATGGCCCAGAACCAGACAGCCAATCCTGGTTAGAACCTCATCCACAGCTGTGTGCCTACAGAAGGGTGTTGGCTTGCTGGTTAAAACCCTGGATAAATGTGCTCCAAGCCACCACTGAGATTCATCGACTTGGAAAAATCATGGCGCTCGGAAGTACAACCGAGGATTCTCACAGTCCCCCAAACCGTGGTCCACGTCATTCGTTGCAAGGCCCCGTCCATGCAGGCTCACACCGGGGTTTGTGCACACAGCTTCATACGGTCGGAACGTCCTACCTGGTAGGAGGCCAGGACGGGGCTCTGAGAGGAGTCTTGCATTTCTGCATCTGGAAAACCTTTCTCAAACTCTGGCTACATGTGGGTTGACCAGAAAGCCTGCAAAATGGCAGGGCAGACCATCGTTCCAGACCCTCCAGTTTCTGGATCGGATGGGTGTGCACACTGCACAATGGGCAGGGGGTGGGGTGGGGTTCTCTTAGGGATTTGGGCTCTGAAGCTGGGCTTCTGCAGAGGGCGGGTGGGAAGACAGGCCAGGACGGAGATGCAGGGCCTCCCCCACAGCCTCTGCCACGAGCCACTGGTGGTGTTCCTGGGGAGACCTACCCGTGAGCTTTGCCTCCCTTTCGCTTGTCTGAGATTTCTTAAGTCTTTACGGTGAGCGTAGAATGCAGTGTGCATTTATTATAAGGGAAGGTCGAGTAAGACTCCCGAAAATTGTGGTGAAACACGTGTAATAGGAAATCGACCCCTGGAAGGGTACCGGGCCGCTGCGGGGGTCAGCGCCACCTCCTGGGCCCCAGGGAAATGACAGTCGCGCTGACACCTGGCCACCTTCCCTCCCCCACCCCAGCGTTAGTGACCCGTCTTTGGGCTCTGGCCCTGAGCCCCAACGCCCACGGAAGCCCAGTCTGGCCACACAGCTGTGAGCCCAGCGCCCCCACTACCTGCGCAGACACGTCCTGATGCTCGTCCTGGTCGCTGCGCCCCCGCCACTGTGTGGACCCCACCCCTGCATCCCATGCGTCCAGGAGTCCAGGCCCGTAAGCGGGGACGCGGCCTCGGCCAGGGGCCTCTCCGTTGGGCTATGCCGCCACAGACATTCTTCGCCCTGGGTCGTGGCCCCCGGCGCGGGAACGGCTGGCGGTGGGGGTGGGGAGCAGCTGCCATCAGGGAACAGCTGGGGCATGACGTTCTGGACGGACGGGAGGCCTCCCCGCCTCCTCCCTGTCAGCAGGGCTGTGGGTCTGTCTCCCGGTTCCCGCGTGCGTGTGTCGCCATGGCTGCCCAGTGTGAGGTTTCCTGCCCTGTCATCCCCTCCCCCGGGGTGGCCCTTCTGTCCTGCCAGGGCGGCTGGACCCTCTGCCTCTTCTATGTAGTCGGGGATTACGTACGCACCCAGGCTTCAATGACCTGCTGTCTTTATCCATCCGTAAGTCATCTGTTTATGTACATTCAGTCTGTCCTTCTATCCACCCACTCGTCAATCATCGATCAATAATGTCTGTCTATCCAGCCATCATGTATTGATCTGCGATCTATCTATCGATCCATCCAGTTACGTCTCTATCCATCCATTTGCTTACCAACTATCCACCCATCCGTCCATTAATGCTCCCGTCTTCCTATCAATCAATGTGTCTATCTGTCCATCCATTTACTTACCAACTATCTACCCATCCGTCCATCAATGGACCCATGTTCCTATCAATCAATGTGTCTATCTGTCCATCCATTTACTTACCAACTATCTACCCATCCATCCATCAATGGACCCGTGTTCCTATCAATCAATGTGTCTATCTGTCCATCCATTTACTTACCAACTATCTGCCCATCCCTCCATCAATGTTACCGTCTTCCTATCAATCAATGTGTCTATCTGTCCATCCATTTACTTACCAACTATCCACCCATCCATCCATCAATTTTCCCATCTTCCTATCAATCAATGGGTCTATCTGTCCATCCATTTACTTACCAACTATCTACCCATCCATCCATCAATGGACCTGTCTTCCTATCAATCAATGTGTCTATCTGTCCATCCATTTACTTACCAACTATCTACCCATCCATCCATCAATGTTCCCATCTTCCTATCAATCAATGTATCTATCCATCCATTTATTTACCAACTACCCATCCATCTATCAATCTATCATCTACCAATCTATCCATCACCTACCTATGCATCAATCATATCTATGTATGTATCCATCCATCCATCCATCTGTCCATCCATCCATCCATCCATTTATTATCTCTCCATTGATCTACCATCTGTCCACCCATCCACTGGATGATGGAGAAGACAGCAGACACTGTCACACGAAGATGGGAAGTGTGTGTGTGTTTGGACAGGGGTTTGGTGGGTTCGAGGGAGGCAAGCAGGGCGTGAGCCGGGTGTTGTGTGCACAGTGGGAGGAAGTGTGCAGCAGGTGCGGAGCTCACAAGAGCACAGGCCCTACAGGGCGCACGAGGGAAGGTGCTGACATGATGCAGCCACGGGGGAGAAGTCAGGGGCTGGGCACAGACCGGGCAGCTTGCAGGGCTGCAGGCAGCCTGGGCTTCCTCTCTGTGTGAGACGGGGGTTGTTGTCGTCGTTGTTGGTCATTTCAACTTATTTCTTGTTATTGGGATGAAATTCACACAACAGAACACCAGTCCTTTAAGACTGAACGTTGGGATCACACACGATGGGGCTTGTGTGTCTGCTTCTGTCACGAGCACTGTGTCCTCAGTCTCCGTCCACGGGGCAGCAGGAGCCAGAGCCCCGTTCCTGTTCCTGGCTGAGTTGTACTCCGCTGCGTCACGCAGCCCCGGTAGTCTATCTGTCTGTCCGTCTGTGGGCACTTGGGTTCCTTGTACTGCGGTTTCTCGGGTTTGGGGAACATTGCGTGAGCCTGCTGGCGGCGTGGGCCTCTGACTCCCCAGGGAGAGTCGACGGAGGTGGGAAGTGGGGGGCCCGGGCGGCGAGGCCAGAGGCAAGGAAGCCTCACACACGCGTGGGGACTGAGGCTCAGGACACGGCGGCTCTCGCGGTGACTTCTGGACACAGAGCCCCTGGACGTTGCTGGGGGGCTGGATGTGGGCGTGAGGAGAAGGGTGACCCCGGGCTGGCCTGGCCAGCAGGGCACGGCCCTTCCCTTCCATCATCTGGAAGGACCCAGGAACGTGCTCGTTGCCATGACTGCGCAGTGGGCTGGGCAGACAGAAGTCCGGGGGGCTGTTGGGAGCCCGTGGGTTTGGGTCTCGGCGGGGGGGGGGGGNCCGAACTAAACATGAGACGCAGTGACGGGGACAGCTGTGGCTTCGGCGGCTGTCCAAGGCCGCCCCGGCCCCCGCCCAGAATTCCTGAGGCCCTGCCGGGAGGCTTTCTGAGAGTCACTGGCGGGGCACTGCGAACAGGGGCAGAGGGGGAGCGCAGGGGGCCGCTTGGACACCCCGGGTCGCTCACACAGCCCCCGGGGGCCAGCGTGGAGACGGGAAGGCAAGTATGTGGGTGTAGACCCCGCCTTGCCAGGGGGACAGAGTCGGCACCTTTTAAAGGCCCGGGGAGCCGGCCCCGCGGGGAGACGCCTGGGCGCCCCCCCCAGAAATGCCAGCCGGCGGACGCCCCACCCACAGCGCGCCCTCCCGACCTGCCCGCCCCCCGCCGGCCTCGACCTCAGCCTCAGGGAATGCGGCCCCCGCCGAATGAGAAACGGAGCCGACCCCCTCGGGAGAGTCCCGCGGTCCAGCGGCCCGGGGCGCCGGTGGGCGC
>LNAC01000046.1:6155186-6177629 GCA_002007465.1 Ailurus styani | reverse complement strand
TGTTCAAGGAGACATGTAGAAGAACGTTTCTGCAATATTAATCATAATACCAAAAACAAATAGGAAAAACTCTGAAATGCCTCTTGGAAAAAGAACAGAACAATTAAATGGTGTTGATTAGTACAATGGAATGGAATACTTGACAGTAGTTTAAGTGAAACAGATTATAGCTACATGAATCAATGTGAATAATCTCAAAATTAAAGTTGAGTGAACCGCAAAGACTTTTAAAAATACAAAATGAACCCATGTGTGTGACATATGAACACACACAGGGTCAGTGGCGGCCTCTGCGCCTCGCCCCCCAGCTCTGCGTGCGGGGCCGGCTCGCGGGGTCTCCCCGCGGCTGCACCCTCGGCACACGGGGGTTTGCTCTGGGGTTAGGGGCACACTCCGCGGACGAGGGACCGCTGCTGACGCGGGGGTGCGAATGCCCGCAGCAGCGTGTTTCTCAGCCAGAGGGTGACGGGCGGGGGCGTGCAAGCGTGCAGACAAAGTGTGCAAGGGCGGAAGGGATTTCTCCAAAGCCGGGTGCTCGGGGCGCGTGAGCAAACTGACGGCGCGTGTGGAAAGGGGCAAACGCTCTGGGATCGTCCTCCTGCAAAGAGGCCGAGTCACCGTCCCGCGGCGGCGCGCGGGGTCCCGCGTGGGTTCTGGGGAGCGCGCGGTGTGCCGGCCACGGGCACGGGGGACCTGGGACCTGCCGGGGGGAGCGACCAGGCTCCGGCCCCGTCCGAGCCCAGGGTCTGGTCCCAGAACACCGGACACCCCACAAGGCCGAATTCAGTCCCTGTGGCCGCAAAGAGCCATCCCCTGGAGCAGAGCAGGTGGGGGGCGCTCAGCACTCACGAGGGCAGGCTGGCCATTCACGCTGCCCCTGCCGCGGTCCGGGTCTGTTCTCGTTTCCCCAAAGCCACCCTTCCGAACAGCAATGGGCCACTGGACCCCTTCCCGTGTCCCTGGGCACCCGGAGCCCCTGCGGAGCTGCCTCGGCTGTTCCCTGGTGCTCCCCTGGGCGCTAGTGTGGGGAATGGTGTCCGGTCATTTAGAGACAGAGAGGGGGACCCCGCCCCCCAGGGCAAGCACTGCGATACCCCCAGATACACCTGCCAGGCAACCATCTGGCTGCCTCTTTGTGGGGGGGCGCCGTAGCGTGGGTGGGGCTGCTGCAGAGACACCGGGGAGGCCCGGAGCTGAGCTAGGCGTTCGGACGGGGCTGTGGGGCAGGTTGTTCCAGCGGCGAGGGTCGGGCCCAGTCCCTCAGGCGCCCACAGGCCACGTCACTTCACTCCACGTTGCTGCCCGTCTGACACTCCTGCTGGGCTATGAAATGGGCCTGAGTTGGTCTTCAAGGTTCCCCAAACGAGGGAGAGGGGTGTGATGCTGTCTTGGGCGGTGGAACAGGACGGGGGTGACCCCGGCCACAGCCCTCGGGGCTCAGCCAGCTCCCTGGAACCTCCCAAGAAGCCCAGACTTTATGGCCTTTCCTGCAAAGGCCGATGGCGAAGCCTCCGGAGCACAGAGCTGTCTGGGCTCAGTCAGGGTCAAACGCGGTGTGTGAGGTGCCTGAGGGTTTCACAACAAATGACCCCAAAGTGGGGGCTTAAAACCATGGGAGTTCATCCTCCCCCAGCCCTGGAAACCAGAAAGCTGAGATCCAGGCGGGGCAGGGCTGTCCTCCCTCCTGAGGCTCCAGGGCAGGGTCCTTCCTGCCTCTTCCAGCTTCTGGGGCTCCAGGCGTCCCTGGGCTGGTGGCCATGTCCCTCCCATCTCGGCCTCCGTCCTCACATGGCTTTTCCTCTGGGTCTCTGTCTCGTCTTCAGTCTCTTACAAGAACACCTGTCCTTGGATTTAGGGTCATCCTGATCCAGGATGAGCTCATGTCCTTAATCACATCTGCAAAGACGTTGCCTTGTAAGGTCTCGCTCAGGGATTAGGACGTGGACATTTGGGGCTGTTACTCAGCCTGCAGCTCGCACCTTCGGGGCCCGGTGCCCCCGGGCTCTGCGTCTTAGGGTTCCCGGGAGAACTCAACATCGTTAGCTGTAAGCCCCGAGGACAGCAAGGTGGTCCCGGGGAAGGCGGGGGCCTCCATCCCTCGGGGCTGCTGTGACAGGATCCGGTAGCCTGGGCGGCTTGTGAAGCACACACACTTACTTCTCAGGGCTCTGGCGCCTGAAGCCCAAGGTCCAGGCACCTGCAGGTTTGGGTTCACGGACAGCTTCCTGGTTCGCTCACCGCTGGGAGTCTTCCCGCTGGTGGGAGAGGCAGGGGCTCTCTGCGGTCTCCGTCACGAGCACGTGGGCCCCATATGGGGGCTCCAGCTTCATGCCCGGGAATCCGAAGGCCCAGCCTCCATGACGCTCCGTGCATGTCCCCGGTTCTTCCCCACCCTTCACCATCAGACGGAGTCCGAACATTCACGCTGCCTCCCTGAGCACCCGCGGTCGGCTCTTGGGAGTTTCCGCTCCAGACATGCTCGTTGTCTCGGGAGGAGAAGACGGCAGTGCCACCCAAGCAGCCCCACACTTCACGTCGGACGGCACGAACGCCGAGCAACTTTACACAAGCTCACACCCCGATCTGCTGTGCGCCCGGAAGCCCGTCCGGCTCGACGGCCCCAACAAATCCCGACGTCCCCCCGGCGCTCATAAACGTTGGGTTACGAACCTCCCCGTGCCTGTAAACGTTTGCAGCTTCCTGCACCCAGGAGGGTTCGGGAACACGCGATGACTTTACCAGGTGGTAAAAGCGTGTTTCAGGGAGCAGGTGTGGGGCTGCAGGTGGCCCCCCGGATCCTGGGCCGCGAGCTGGTTCCAGAAAGACGTGGGCTCTGTGCACAGGCTGCTGACCTGCCGGGGGGTCTCCGTGCCGACGGAGGAGGGGGTGGGATGAGCTCTGAGGGTCCGAGCACGTCAGCGTGGGTCTCGCAACCCGTCTGCGCAGAGGGGGCGCGGAGCCCCGGCAGGATTACCCCGCGCCGGGCACCGTCACCTGGGCACGGATGCGGCAGGTGCCCACGGACCACGCAGGACGGGTTTTTTCTATCCCAACGTGGCCACAGGCCAGGGAAGGTCTGTGGGGCTCTCTTGACTTCAGGACGAGGAGCCCTGATGACTCCCGCGAGTAGGGCCCTTCCCTGTTTCAGACTCGCCACTTCGACGACTTGTCCCTCAGAAGTCTACGGTTGGCTTCCCGGAGGTGACTGCACAAGGGCATGAACACAGAGTTAGAAGCGAGCAGAGCGGAGTCGGGCGGGGCTCCGGCCGGGTGCAGCTGACCGGGGACAGCCGGTCCTGTGCGTCCGGTACAGCTGAGCCGCTCACATGCGTGGGCCGAGGGGTAGCATCCTGGTTCCGCTGCCCTATGCACATCCGTGACCCCGTGCCTTCCTCTCCCTGCTCCAGGACGTGAGCTGAGCAGCACCGAGTCCGCAACAGTCTGCTGCCGTGTGGGCCTCTCTTTCCTGGCTTCCTGGGGGGCACCGTCCCTTCACTTTACACCTGAGCAAGGCATTTGCCTGTACACCGCGCACACCTGTGTGATAAGTCTGAGCCGCTCTCCAGCGAGGAAAAGGTATGTTGCAGGCTTCGGAGGAATGGGAAAACCCGCTTGCCTTGTGAGCGCAGGCAACGGGGCCCCGGCATCACCCCGCCTTGTCCCTTCATATGCTCGACGTGTCCACACGTCTTGCTGATTTTCCTACCTGCAGATTGTGGCTGCACGCCCAGGCGGTGTCGTTCATGCTGGGAATTGTCCCAATGATGGGATCTGCCATCCCTCACGTTGGAAAAATCGACCTGCGTTTGGGTTTTCTAAACCTCTGACGCATGATGAGACGCCCTTCTCACAAGGAGGTCATCGGTATCCCGTGGCCCCAGGAGCTTATGGGATCTTTCTGGAAGTGCGTGTGTGCGTAACGACTCCTCTGTTGTCACGGGGTTCGACAGAACATTGATAATGCACAAATGTCAAGGCCAAAAATGGAGTCTTACCACAGTCTATGTGGGTTCCCTCATGACAAGAAGGGACTCGGGACTGCGGAGTCCTGTGTGCGTGGGCGGCTTTGCCACCCAGTGACTCCGGTCACAGAAGACAGGGGCCGCCCCCCGTGATGTCACCCTATTGCGAAATAAAGCCACCCTCCCGGGTGCCAGGCTGAGGACTTCAACACAGCTTATGTGGTAGACACTCCGTTACCGAGGACAACGCTTTCTTTTCCTGATAAACGGATGACAACGGAGCCCAAGGCTGCCGACCTCACTGGCGTGGTTTCGAGCGCGGTTCGTGGGTTACACGGTGTCTGCCTTCATTCTAGGGTGGATTCGAACACACGCTGTTTGTTTGTTTCTTTGTTTGAACGGGGGGAGTTTTATTGTACTTGTTTTAGCGCAACGAGATAGTTACAATAACCAAACCATTGCTTTCCAGGATGACTTAACTTTCTCAGGGGTTGGTCATAACTGCTTTGAGGAATCCCGCGGCCGCTGTTTAATTAACAGATGCCGGAAAGGAAACATCCAGAGATGTGAATTGACACATCGTTTCCCCCGCTGTGTTTGTAGCAGAACGATTCGCGTTCGCGTGTACACTGATTTCTGTGCAATGTTTCTGAGCGTTCTGCCAGTTTCGTGGTCTTGCTTACTTTTTTTTTTTTTTGACTTTATTACAGGTAAGAATAAAAATCTCTACCCAGGCGTCCTTATCTCAGTATAAATGGCTCGTCAATTTTAGAGATGGGTTTTTAAAAAGCATTTAATGAAAAGCAATGAAATTTCCCTTATTGCATTAAAGAAAATCCCACTGTTACAAAGCATCCCGTCTACTCGGGTCACGGAGCCCGGGCTGCCGTCACAGAACGCCATTAGAAGGAAGCCCGAAGCCCCGGTGGCCGTTGCCCTCGACCTGCCGAGCTGCAGGTCTTTCATGAAGATTAGATACGGATGAAAGAAGTCACCAATTTTCTCTAATTATGGTGCGACTCAGAATCTGAACTCCCCAGGTAGCGTGGATTCATGCAGATCTGAGACCAAATGCCTCGATTGCGCGTTAGGCAAAGCATTCGGAGGAAACTAATTATAACAGGCAGTCAGTGACGTGCCCGGCCCTTCCGGGGGGCTGGTTAACTACAGCTTGCTGTTTATCCTCTGTTTCTGTATTGTGGTGAAATGCACGTAACACATAGTTTTCTGTTTTCATTACTTTTCAGTGCACAGCTCACGGGCGTTAAGCACATGCACGCGGTTGTGCAATCATCTCCACATCATCTGCAGAACTTTCCATCGCCCCAAACTCCCCATTCCCGTCCTCAGTCCCCGGCCCCACCATCTCTCTGTCTGTGCATGGGACTCCACTAGGGGCCTCATATATGTGGAATCAGGCAGGATTTGTCCGTCTGTGTCTGGCTCCTGTCACTCAGCACCATGTCCCCAAGGTCCATCCACGTCATAGCAGGTGCAGAAAACATCCTTTTCAAGACTGAGTTATGTTCGATTCTATTCATGGACCACATGCTGTTTATCCATCCATCCATCCATCCATCCATCCATCCATCCGTCCATCAACCCACCACGCACCCATCCTCCATCCATCCATCTATACATCCACCCATCACCCATCCATCATCCATCATCCATTCATCCATCATCCATCCATCCATCCATCCACCCGTCCATCCATCCATCCATCCATGCATCCGTGGATACTCGGACTGCTTTTACCTCTTAGCAAATATCAAATATCATGCCTGTGAGCATGGGTGTGGAAGCATCTCTTCCAGTTCCTGCTTTCGATGATTTGGGGTGGAATTCCAGACCAGAATGGGTGGGTTATAGGCTAAGTCAATGTTTCATCTAATTTTTCCTCCTGCTCTTTTCCGCGGAGCTGACCCACGTCACGTTCCCGCCAACCATCTCTGCACGTCCTGGCCAACACTTGGTTTCTGGGAACAGCCGTCCTGATGGGCGTGAGGTGGGGTTTCACTGTTCTGACCTCCAACGCGGGCTTCTCTCACGTGCTCTCCTTCCCCAGCTGCGTGCTCCAGCGACCAAGGCCGCTACCCTCAAAGGCGGCCCCTCGTCGTCTGCGTCCAGCTCTGCGCACCTCCAACCTGTTGGTGCGTGCCCGCGTGTTGAGGTTGCTTCTCGGAGTCCAGGAGTTTGGGAGAAATGGGAGGGGAGAAGGGGGGTGTGGGCCGTCGTTGCCAAGTGCGGTGGCCCCCGAATAGTGTCTCACGGGCAGGGGGACGTCTGCACAAGCCCACAAATCCCCCTCTCGTGGGGGGGGGCCGTTCATGGGAGAGCCCGCATCATCGCCATCATCGATCCGGGAATAAGGAGTCCGCGGGAGAGTGAGTGCTGTGTCGGCACAGAGACGGAGCCGACCCCCAGCACGGAGCGCGTTCCGGGACGTGGGGATGAACCCTGCTTCCTGGGCCGCTTCATAGACGTGCCAGCACTGGCCCCGTGGCTGGTTTGGGGAAGCAAGCTGTCAGCGCCACAAGGGCTGAGTTCAAATCCACCTTCTTCTGCATCTAAGCATCTCATGGCCCACCAGCAGGCGGTGGAGGGCTCCCCGCGGCCACCACAGCTGGAGGGCCCAGCAGGGGAACCAGACACCTTGACGCCCCTCGGCCCTGGAGGGAACTCGGCAAACGTGATAAATCCTGGTCATGGGCACGTTCCCGACAGCCAGAGCCCGTGGTCTTTCTTTCATGGTCTGGGAGGTCCGGGCTGACGGGGAGACCTCGCTTCTGGGCAAATGTTGCCGACGGTCCACG
Organism: Ailurus styani; assembly: GCA_002007465.1. NCBI lineage: Eukaryota > Metazoa > Chordata > Mammalia > Carnivora > Ailuridae > Ailurus > Ailurus styani. The sequence goes on along the minus strand of LNAC01000046.1, from coordinate 6,170,851 downwards.
GTGTGGCCTGCCTCCCACGTCACGGGCCGTCGGTCAGAAAGCAGCCTGCTTGCGCGGGGTCAGGTCAACCTCCGTCCGATCCCGCTCACACCCTCAGGCACAAATCCCTCCTCCCTGGCCACCTCCACGTCCAGGACGCGTTGGGCTTCCGGAAAGATGTGTTTCTGCGGCTGCTGCACGGGGACGAACCGCACGGCCGGGACCCTCACCTGTGAGTCCCTGTGTGGACATCAGGCAGCCGTGCAGGTGGGGGCTTGGGGTCCTGCGCATCAGCACCTGCTGTGTGAGGAGCAGAATAATGGGGTGTGTGCGGTGAGGGTCCCCCAGGCTGGCCCGTCTCAGCGACCCAGGGGGAAATTCCAGCCCTGGGCGGAGGACTGGGTGTCCTTTCTTCCCGTAGACGCTGTGCCCACCTGTGTCCCCGAAACGGGGTCCTGCGTGGTGGGGGCGGGCGCACTGCTGTCCCAACAGAGACAGGACGACGCCTTCTCTTGCTTTTAAAAATAACGAGACGCTCCCCTCTGGTTGCAAAGGCAACCCGGACAGGCTCTTTGTAGAAACTTGTGGAAAACAATTAAGGAACAAAAATCAATTCACTCTTGAAACACGTACCGGTGGAAATAACCTCGTCACCTAGACAGGGTCTTGGGTACTCATTCGGCTGTTTCCCGGCGCGCACTTACAGGCCAGCGGTATTGACTGTTCCCTCTGGGGACCAATGTCACACACACGCGCACGCGTGCGCACACACACACACACACACACACACACCCCGTCTCATCGGTGGGGCTCTCCCCACATTTCAGCGAGTGCTTTCATAGCCAGAATTTTCCCACTCAAATCGTATGACGAACATCTGCTTGCCGCTAAAAATCGTCGCCGACAGTTTGCAAAGTCAGTTTTTGTGCTGTGGCTCTTTGGTGGTTGACTGAACGGTTTCCTTAATGTGGGGCATGTTGCTTGTTTCCAAACCAAACCCGATAAATCCCTCTGTGAGGAACGTGCCCAAGCACGGGTCTCTGGACGCAGCTCCGATTTATGAGTTTGGGAGCGATTCCTGGAGCGAAGGAACTGGAGGGAGCTTTTCAAGTCTTTGATCCCCAACGTCAAATCGTCAAATCGCTTTCCCAGAGGCTCCGCCACCTGATTCCCCGCAGCTGTGAAAGAGCCGTCGTCCCGCTGAGTTATCCGTTTCCTTGATGCCTGCCAACTTGAAAACGGGCTCTGAAGGAGATTCCCGGGGCGGCTGTAACAAAGGGGCACAGACTGGGGGGTTTATCAGCAGAGGAGACCAGAAGTCTGAGTTCCAGGCAGAGCAGGGAGGCTGAGATCCAGGCGGGGCCGGACCACTGAGATCCAGGCGGGGCAGGGAGGCTGAGATCCAGGCGGGCAGAGATGCTGAGATCCAGGCAGGGCAGGGATGCTGACATCCAGGAGGGGCAGGACCACTGAGATCCAGGCAGGGCAGGGAGGCTGACATCCAGGTGGGCAGGGCTGTGCTCCTTCCTGAGACTCCAGGGGAGGGTCCTTCCTGCCTCTTTCAGCTTCTGGGGCTTTAGGTGTCCCTAGGATGCTGGCCCCGTCCCTCCCATCTCTGCCTCCTTCTTCACGTGCCTTCTCCTCTGTGTCTGTGTCTCCTCTTCTGTCTCTTACAAGGACCCTTGTCGTTGGATTTAGGGCCACTCTGATCCAGGATGAGCTCATCTGAAGCTGACAACATCTACAAAGACCGTCCTACAGATAAGTTTCTATGCAGACTCCGGGGGCCATGACTTCAAAGTATCTTTTTGGGGGGCACACAATTCAGCCCACAATAGGGTTTCTTTATTGCTTTACTTTGCATTTTATCTTGTGACCACCAATGAGGTTATGATTTCCCCCATTTTTCAGCGAGTGGTATTTCATTCCCCGGTGAAACATCGATATGGTTTTTCCTAACACCTGCTGCCACTTCACTTGCTGATTCCTAAGAGTTTTAGAGTAAAAACGTCCCCATTTATCATTGGCCATGCGATTTTTCTTGACATGGGCACGTCTGAAAACTCTTGTCGTCAGGTTTACCGAAGGGTCAATTCCTGTCCCTGGAGATTGAAAGGCCTCTGCCCACCGCAGACACACGCAGACACGCTACTGTGCTTTCTCGGACAGCTCCATGTGCTGTGGCTTTGCACAGAAGCCCTCCACGCTCGCGGAGTTCACGGCGGCGCATTGTGAGGGGCAACGATGATCTTGTCCCAGGTGACAAAGTCGGCAGGACGTGCGCGGAGCGATGCTTCCCTGACCTGCTTGGTTCCACGTCCTCAGCTCCCGTGAAGACTTGTTGATTTGGGGGCTGTGTGCCCCTTTGACTTTCTGCTTCAACTGTCGAGAGCGCACAGGGTAAGGCTTGGGGGGGTCTTCTGCGGGGCCACCAAGTAGGGTTGGGCCTCGTTGTACAAACTCCCGTGGCTCTCGTGACTTCTCCCTCCTTTCTGGGTTCTTGGGACCCCCGGGGACCTTCCCGTTCAGACCCCCAGGCGCGGCTGGGGACCCTGAGAGGCCCACGGGGGGAAAGGCGTTAACAGCTGGCCCACGTCTAATGTGTTTTGTCATCCAGACAAGACGTGTGTTTTGGCAGCTGCCTTTCATTTCCTCCCCGAAGAAGAAAACACGCGCGCTTTTGGGCACCTGTGGGGAGCTGGATGCGGTGCACGAGGGCCGCGTCCCTCATATCTCCGGAGCCGCACCACGTAGGTGGCTGCCGGCTCCAACGTGGGTGGGGTCGGCCCTGCAGGCTGCGGCGCTGGGGACAGATTCATCACGTGCTTGGCCGCAGAGACGGGGGAGAAAAACAGGGCTGGGAGGGTCCTGGTGCCGGAACAGGGCTGGAGAATCGGCACAGAGAAAGCTTTTCCCGCTTCTGCTGAGCTCTCCTGGCTGAGCAGCATTTGGATGTGCACACGCTTGTCCGGTGTCCATCATGAAAGAGGTAGAAAGTGGTAGACAAACAAAGTAATATGTAACTGTTGCTGGTGGGGAGTTCCTGAGGGAAACAATGTTGCAGGTGTGGTGAGGGGAAGAAGAGAGACGTCGACCTGGGCTGGTTATGGAAGCATGAAGGGGGAACGACTAACACACCCGGGGCAGGGAAAAGCAGCACAGGCAGAGGGATCGGCATGTGCAAAGACTCTCGGCTGGGAAAGAGCTGGGTGCACTGAAGGTGGTCAGAGGCCGGGTTATGGGGAGCTTGCAGGCCAGGCAAGGAGCTCGGATTTCATGAAAAGGATGGAGGGAAGCAGACGTGGGTGGTGTCCGGTGCTGTCCTGTCCTCCCGACCCACACAGGACAGGTGGACCCAGATCGTGGCATGTGGCGTCCACACAGGCTTCGCCCTGGGCGGTGAGGGCACCCGGGGGGCGCGGTGGCAGACGGTGGCATTACCTGCTGGTCCTGGGACGGAACGGTCAGCTGACCCCGGCCGTCCCGCGCCCTAGCCCTCTGACGGGACGGTCGGCTGACCCCGGCCGTCCCATCCCCTGGTCCTCGGACGGAACAGCCGTCCCGCGCTCTGGCCCTCGGACGGGACGGTCAGCTGACCCCGGCCGTCCCGCGCCCTGGCCCTCGGACGGGACGGTCAGCTGACCCCGGCCATCCCGCGCCCTGGCCCTCGGACGGAACAGCCGTCCCACGCCCTGGCCCTCGGACGGGACGGTCAGCTGACCCCGGCCATCCCGCCCCTTCACCCAGGAGTCCGCTTTCTGCCCCCATGCGTGTGTCTGTTCTGGGCATTTCACACGGACGGGCTCACACGCCATGTGACTGTGTGAGTCTGGCTTCTGTCGCCGCGCATCTCGTCCTGGTCCACTCACGTGGCCGGTGTGTGCCGGGCTCCAGCGTTGGAGGGACACTTGGCTCTTGTCCATGAGGGCTTCTGGGAGCCTCCACGTGTGTGTTAGAGCACACACGTCCAGTTATTTGGAGGTGATTGCATGTTTCGGGTGTCTGGGGACCAGCTTCCCCCCCTGCTAGCCTCACCTGTGTGTCGAACCTGTGTGGGCATCGCGCAGGCTTCTGTGCTGCACCGCGGATAAAACCACGTGCTGGGCTCTGCCTCTGGCCTCATCCCCCCTCCCTGCAAGGTTCTCAGGCATGGCGCGTGGTCCCCTGGGGCTCCTATGGTCAGGCCCCTCCAGGTGTAGACGGAGACCTGAGACCCCGATGCCCCAGGGATCAGGGGCCCAGCGGGAAGCTGGGAGGCCTCCAAGGACGGCTGGGGAGCCGGGGGTGCCTCACGCACGAACCGGGGGGAGCCGTCCCCGTGCCCCAGGACACAGCGCTCGCGGGGGAGCCACCTCTCGGGGAAGGCGGAGACGGGACACGGAGACAGAGGCAAAAGGTCTCCATCCTCCCTTCGTCTGTGCGTCTGTCTGTGTTGTCCGTCCGTCCGGTATCAATCAGCGGGTTTCTGTATCTACCTGTGTCTCTACGGATCTGCGTATCGTCCTCTTTCACGCACACACGCGCGTGTCCGAGCACACCTGCTCTCTGTCACCAGCTAGGCAGACACGTGGTGGACATCTGGACAGTCACAGGTTCCCCCGAGCCAGCCGCAGACGGTGTGCACCGCTGGGACCGGCCAAGCGCGCGTCCGTCGAGCCGAAGGGGCCGCTCCCCGAACACCCAGCGCGCACACCGCAGTCCTGCTCGCTGCTTCTCCCCACCCCTGCGGCGCGGCCGCGTCTCCTCCCCAGACCGGGTCCGCGGAGGGGGCTGAGTCGATCGCTTTCCCTGGTCGGACGGAGGGGACGGAGGCAGCCTATCGCCCGCGCGGCCACACGGTGGCAGTGTGAGCCACGGCAACGCTCGCGGGGACCCGCAAACCCCTTCCTGCACCGCTGCTTGCCTTCCCGGTTTCTACGATCCTCCCCCCGCCCCCCCCTGCCGCCGGCCAGGGTTGCATGAGGCTCGGGGCCCAGCAGCCCCCCACCCCCCGCGGGCCCGACCCCGTTCTCCTGCGGGACGTCCACTGGGCAGTCGACCGCCTGCTTGGCAACCGACGTTAGACAGCCCGCTGCGTCTCCCCAGCAAAGGGTGCGGGGAACCCCGCGGGCCCCGGCGCTGACGGGCGGACCGACGGCTGTGCTGGTGGCCAGGATCCCCGACGCGTCCCTGGCGCTCCCGGAGAAGACGGCTGCGGGCCCCGGGCTCGGCGGCGGCAGGACCGCGGGGGGCGCGCTGCGGGGGCTCNGCTGGTGGCCAGGATCCCCGACGCGTCCCTGGCGCTCCCGGAGAAGACGGCTGCGGGCCCCGGGCTCGGCGGCGGCAGGACCGCGGGGGGCGCGCTGCGTGGGCTCAGACACAGGGCCGGCTGCTCCGCCCCGGACTCGTGCCCCCTTCCCTGGTGACAGGCTCCGGCGGGCGGGCGTCCGCACCGCGCACCCTCGCCGAGGGTCCCGCGCCTGTTTCTGGGGCTTCCCGACTCAGCCGCGCCCCGTAAACCCCGCTGGTGAGCCAGCTTCCCCCAGAAATGGCCTCGTCAGCTTTCTGCTCTTTCCTCCGGGAGCTCTAAACTCTTCCTTTTTCTTAACTTTGCAGAGACGGTGTAAGTGGCCACAAGGGTCCAAGCCAAGGCTCCTGGTAATCGTCCCCGAGGATTTGTCATCTGTGGGCACCTAAGGGCATCTCGATGCCGCAGCCTCGATTACTCGGTGTTGGGATAGATCGCGTTCTTGTAATTTCTAAGGGGAATGGCATGGAAGTTTACAGACATGTGATGTGCCTCTGCTATTTTCATGCATGATGTGGACGCCTGGTGCAGAACCGTGGTGTCGCTTCCAGACGCCGTAGATGGCTTTGAGACCCCGTAGATGGCTTCGAGACCCCGTAGACGGCTTCCAGACCCTGTAGATGGCTTCCAGACCCCACTGCAGCGGTGTGCACCTGGGCCAGTCCTGCAAACTGCCCATAGGTCCCGGCGGGAAAGGTGCCTCCTGCTGCCACGTCCAACATCCAGGCTGCCCGGTGGGTGAAGGTCTTCAGAGAACGGGTGTCGAGTTGTATCTGCTTCGGGCCCGCACGCCATCTGCCCTCCCCGCCTGTGGGCTGAGGGTGGGGCAGCCCCCCAGGGCTCCGTGGTTCTGCAGAGATGCCCCAGTGTGGCAGCTCTGACATGGGTCGGGCTGAGATGTGGGTCCCGGCCACTTGCTTGGGGGGGAGGCGTGGGCCCTGGACATGGGGGAGGGTGTGAGGTGTGTGTCCTATACCCGGTGGCGTTGGGGCGGGCATGAGGCGTGGGTCCTGGCCACGTGGACAGCGAGGGTGCAGGTCCTGGATGCAGGCGGGGGGAAGTGACGTGTGGGTCATTGACCTGTGGGCAGGGAGGAGGCGTGGAAGACTTGAAGCAATGTCGGTGGCAGGTCTGTCCTAGGGAATGTGGCTGCCAAGGGCGACCATGCAGACGGTCCTGCTGGTGACAGAGACGGACGCCGGTCCAGGAGTGGGGAGGAGGGGGTATTACGGGAGGCTCGGCGTCTGACACATGGGCTTGGTGTGGCAGCTAGGTGCCTGAAAACCGCAGGGATGGGGTGACCTCTCTCTGGCGTTTGGACAGATCCTACAAACCCGTGAGGAGGTGGTCGGCACGGACCTACTCGTTCCCTACCGCACTTAAAACATCTTACTGTTGAACTCCTGTCAACAGTGCTCGGCAAAGCACCCTCACAGCGTACCTTCTCCCGGGGACAGACGGCCAGGCCCTGCAGGAAGGGACACGGACAGGGACCAGCTCAGCGTCGTGGGTCCACTTTCAAACATAAGATGTTCAACAACCCAAGTGTCCGCAGGTGGATGGATGGATAAAAGGCATGTGGTCCACACAGAGAATGGAATATGACGCAGCCTTGAAGACGAGAGAAGTGGATGGACCTTGAGGACATGAGCCAGACGCAGAAGGACAAATCCTGCCTGATTCCACGTCCATGGGGTCCCTAGAGGAGTCCCACCCACAGAGACAGAGAGGAGATGGGGGCCGGGGCTGGGACTGGGACTGGGGAGATAGTGTTCATGGGGATAGAGCTTCCGTTTGGGAAGGTGGAACGTTCTGGAGATGGTGGTGGGGATGGTTTCCCAACTGTGTGAAGGTGCTCAATGCTATCCGTTGTCCACGTGAAATGCTGAAGGTGGTAATGTTTACATTAGGTATGTTTTATCATGATTTACAGAAATCTTTGAAAAATCAGATTTACTCATTTGCGGGTCGCTCTTGGCATTTGCCTCACAAAGGCCACCAAGGCAACGCGTGCAGTAACTGGACAAAGACCAGCCCAGCATTTCTTCTTTTGCTTGAGTTCAGTATTAAATCTATTTTTTCCTTTTTGATTGTGATAAAATATACACAATTTGAAATTATGATGTATAACCACTTTTAAGTGTACAGCTCAGAGGCGCTGAGCACAGTGCTGTGCAAACATCTGCACCATTCATGTACAGAAATTTCTATTGTCCCAAACTGAAGCTCTGTCCCCATCCAATACTAAGTCCCCGTCCCCAGTCCCTGTCCCCCCATCTACTCTCTGTCTCCACAAATGTGACTCCTCTAGGGACCATATATATGGAATCAGGCAGGATTTGTCCTTTTATGTCTGGCTGATGTCACTGAGCACCCTGTCCTCAAGATCCATCCACATCCTGGCAAGGGCTGAACATCCTTCCTTTTCAAGGCTGAGTCATATTCCACTGTGTGCTTAGACCACGTGCTCTTTATCCATCCTTCCATCTATCCATCCATCCATCCATCCATCCATCCATCCATCTACCCACACATCTATCCATCCATCCCTCCATCCATCTACCCACACATCCATCCATCCATCCATCCATCCATCTACCCACACATCTATCCATCCATCCATCCAACCACCCACACATCCAACCATCCATCTATCCATCCATCCACCTATCCATCCATCCCCACATCCATCCATCCATCCATCCACCTATCCATTGATCCATTCATCCATCCATCCACCTAACCATCCATCCATCCAACCATCCATCCACCCATCCATCTATCCAGCCACCCATCCACCCACCCACACATCCATCATGGCCACTGTCCCCTCCAGCACTGTCACATGCATTGCGTTCACCCCTTCACCAGTGTCCTCTCACCGCGGCCACACCAGCCTTGTCAGGGGCAGGTATGTGTGTTAGAAGATTGGTTCACTCGCCGACTGCCCACAGGGAGCACTGTGTGGGACAGAGGCCACAGAAGGTGGGCCGACAGTGGATCTGTGCCCATCTTTCCGTCAGGAGGATGGCCCCGCGTTCCGCTCTGGCTTCTTTCAAAGACGCCGCATTTCCTGAGTTATGTCCCATGTCCTCACGTACCGTGGGAAGTGTAAACTCCTTTCTACGGGGTGTTCCCTCAGCCCTGCACATGGAGGCTTCACGGAGATGCGTGTCCGAGCTCATCCGGTTCCGGACCACTGTGTGCTGTCTCGTCAGCACCACCCAGCTGTGCCTCCCAGTCCTGGTGGGTGGGGGCCTCCCGTGGGGGGCCTGGGGCATTCCTGGCACCGCTGGGGATCTCACCCCACATGCCCCTCCCTGCCCTAGGCTCCAGGAGCCCATGCTCTGTCCCCGGACCAGCTTCCCGGCACGCTCCCCCCCAGCTTGGCCCCCAACGCTAGCAGCTGTGGCCGTCCCCAAGGCCGTCCCCTCCCGTGGCTCACCCTGTGCACGTGCCCTCTTTGCATGCCCTGCTCCTGGCCCCGGGCACTCGGAAACCCCTGTTGTGAGCTCACCCGTGTTGTGAGCTCTGTGTCTGTGCCTATGACTCTGACCCCAAGACGTGCCGCCTTCCGCAGCTCGCCTCTCCGGCGCTTCCTGGGCTCTGTGCCCCAGCAGCCCCATCCAGGACACCATCGTCTCTGTCCTGACCTCCGCCTTAGCACCCAACAGCCCCGTGGACGCTGTGCAACCGCTCGGCCCTTGCTGTCCACTGTCTGCCCGGCAACCACCAGCCCACTTTCCGTCCAGCAATCAGACCGTTCTGGACATTTCACGTACGTGAGATCATTGATATTCGTGCTTCTGTGCCTAGCGGGCCTCACTCAGGACGTGCTCAGGCTCTGTCCACGTGGGCGCAGAGGATCCGGCTTTGCCCCCCTTCCCAGTCTGAGGGCTACTAACCCGCGCGCACGCACCACCGCCTTCCGCTCGTCCGCGTCCACTCTCGGCTAGTCGCCCCGCCGACAGCTGTGTGTAAGCAGCCCGAGCGTGCCCGTGCCCGCGGGCGCCTCGTCTGAGGCGGCACAGGAGACCACACCGCCGTGGGACCCGCGAGGAGCAGCGGGGGAGCTGGGGCCACGGCCAGGGGCGATTCTGTTCGGCGACTGGAGAGGCTGCTCGGGATCCGCGCACACGCTCCTCCTCCTCCCGCGGCGCCACTGGGTCTAGACCTCACGTCCAGCCTGGGGCTGCATTTCCCACCTCTGGGCCCAGCGTCTACACCCCAGCCCGTGTCTTGAACGGACCCGAAGGGTGCACCTTCTGTCTCGCCTGCTTACGAGGCGGTGAGGGGCCCTAACCCTCTCCCGAGACCCTTCTCCGCGGCGACGGGGGCAAGCAGAGGGCCGTCTAGCCGCTCTGGGTTCCCGGCTTCCCGCTCAGCCGGAGGAAGGTGGTCTGACCAGAGAACAGAAGGGGCAGAGCCCCCCGTGGTCCCCGGAGCCCTCGCCTGCTCTGACCCTCCGCCGACCAGCGAGGAAGCGGCTCCCCGCCCGAGGCCAGAGTGCTCACAGCTGCCGACGGAGGTCAGGTTTGATCTCCCCGTCTTCTGCAGGAAGCCGGACAGCAGGCCCTTGAAGCCGAGCGCCGGGCATTTGCTGCCTGACCTCTGTTGGGCTGTGGACTTTCCGCTTCCTTCTGTCTTTGGATTCCTCCCAGCTGCTTTTCTTTCGGTCCGAGAAGAATCGCGGGCGTTCGCATTCCGAGCGAGCTCGGGCGAGCGGGAGAGAGCAAAGACGATTCTGGAAAGCTTTGATAGAGGTTCTGGGCGTAGCCTGGAGGATGGAAGGAAGCGCTTTCTGGGCACTGGAGGGCTCGTTTCCAGAGCCCGGGCCAGGAGGTCAGGCCCCACGCCGCGGGGCTTCAGATCGGGCTTGCGTGACGTTCATTGCCTCTGGCACCAAGGCGGACACCGGCACGGAAGGAGAGAGTTTCCGGGGACATGTCCTTTTTGTGAGGTATTAGAGACCCGCTTGTTTGGCGGAGCTGTTTTGTGCAGTGGTTTAAGATCTTAGACGGTGGACGGGGTGAGTGACCAGCAGTCTGGCCGGACCCTGAGCGGGGAGTAAGACCCTGTTGTGGTACATCTTCTCCGGTCTCCTCTGGGGCCTCGGGCGGTGGGCTCTTCTGATGGGCCCGGGGAGGTCCTCGTTATTGGGGTGAGCAGACCGCGACCGTCCGCAGGGCACTTCACAGTGTAGAAAGTGCTTTCAGAGGTCTCCTGTATTTTTAGGCTTTCGGAAAAGACAGCTCTTGTTCAATTAACAGCTCGCAACTCTTTGTTTATTGGGGTGAAATGGACGTCACATGAAAGCCGTCCTTTTGGGCGTCATCAATCCAGGGCCACGGAGCACATTGATGATGCGACAGGACCATCACCTGTATCTGGTTCTGGAACATGCTTATCCTCCCAAAGGAGATCCCGTTCCTATTAGCCATCCTGCGTTCCCTCCCCCGGACCCCGGAGGAAGGCTCATCCACTTTCTGCGTATGGGTTTACCTGTTCTGGAAGTTTCCTATCTGTGGGATCACACACCACACGTCCTTGTGCCTCCGACTTCTCTCACGAGCCTCGTGTCCTCCAAGTCGCTCCACGGGGCCAGTGTCTGAGCTGCTTTCCGGTTCACGACCAAGTTGATTCCATCCACGGACGGACCCCGCTGGGTTTCCCCAACCATCCTTGCGCATTTGGTGCATGTGACTAGAGACAGCGTGAACACGTGTGTGCCTGCCTTGGAGACCCTATTTTCAGTTCTTCGGGGGAATGTGCCTGGGACGGAAGTGGTTGGATCCTACGGTAATTCTGTATTTAACCGTCTGGTGCTTGCAATTTACAATTTACAAGTTCTACAAGGAATGTAGAACTATGGCACGCGCCTGGAATTTTCCCTAGATGGCAGGCAGATAGGTTTCCAGAGTCATCACAAATACCCCTTGGACCTTTCTCACGACCTGTCTGCTGTCTGGAAATCAGGAGCCACACAATTTAGGGGTAAATTGTACTTGGCACTCAGTTCTCTGGTTGGAGATGATGTGTCAGGTGTGCACGCACGGTGCAAACAGCGTCTTTGCAAACAGCACGTTCCCCGTGCGTGTTTTGTGGACGTCTACCGTTGCCTGTGGGATGCGGTGCAGGAAAGGCACTTTAGGCCATTCTTCGGTGAACTTGGGGGCAAAGAAACCTGTTCTTTGTAGTGCAGCGTCCTCAGAACTCAGCACACAGGTGAGTTGTTTCCCACGGGGCGTGGGGTGAGACCTGGAACACGGGGACACCGTCCAATAAGCAAGCTCTCCCTGTGGTCTTCACGGATCTGCCCAGATTTCTTTACGGGCGATGCTGGCCAAGACCTCGTAGATCATCAGACCGGCAGAACCCCTCACATCCTTGACGGTTACCGAGAACCCCCAGGAGCTTCTGCTTTGTAAGACTGGTAGCTGTTGACAGGGACCCCATTAGACCAAATTATGAGCCCACCGTATTATCACCGAAATGGAGAAACAGAAAACATTTAAAAATACCGATCAGTGTACTTAACAGCAAGAATAAACCCATCCTGTGTTCACACCAGCAATGTGTTTCTCAGCCAAAAGCAACCATGCTTTCAAAGACGGAAACTTTAGTGAGAAAACATTTTATCACAAACATTGTTCTGCATGAAACAAGAAAGCGGCGTGTTCCTGACCGCTTCCACGTTCCCCTCTTAGGGCCTGCGGTGTTTGCTGAAGCTCCGAAGAAAAACCCAGCCTTGCACAGGCACGGAGAGGAAAGAGGGAGAAGTATTTCTATAGCTTTTCTATGTTCTGTTCCTGCACTTGACAAAGGGTCATGGCTGGAAGGTGGACAACGGTGTGGACTCTGTGATCCTGTTGGCGAATTTCTGTGGTCTGTCAGGTTAACGTCTTTTGGGGCTGCCTTGTGGGGCAAGAGTTTGCCCGCAGAGCACATAGCCCATGTCATGGGGTGACTGCTGTCCCCACCCCACTTCCCGTATTCACATTCAGTGCGAACCTGCGAGTGGGGCCTTGTTTGGAAATAGGGTCTTTGCTGATGTGATAAAGGATCTGATCCTGGATCAGGATGGCCCTAAATCCAGTGACAGGGGTCCTTGTAAGAGACAGAAGAGGAGACACAGACCTAGAGGGGAAGCCACGTGAAGATGGAGGCAGAGATGGGAGGGACACGGCCACCAGCCCAGAGACACCCGGAGCCCCAGAAGCTGAAAGAGGCAGGAAGGACCCTCCCCTGGATGTTCTGAAGGGAGCATGGCCCTGCCCTGCCTGGATCTCAGCGTCCCTGCCCTGCCTGGATCTCAGTCTCCCTGCCCTGCCTGGATCTCAGCCTCCCTGCCCGCCCGGATCTCAGCCTCCCTGCCCGACTGGATCTCAGTCTCCCTGCCTGACCTGGATCTCAGCCTCCCTGCCCTGCCTGGATCTCAGCCTCCCTGCCCGCCTGGATCTCAGCCTCCCTGCCCGCCTGGATCTCAGCCTCCCTGCCCCGCCTGGATCTCAAACTCCCTGCCCCGCCTGGATCTCAGCCTCCCTGCCCGCCCGGATCTCAGCCTCCCTGCCCGCCTGGATCTCAGCCTCCCTGCCCGCCTGGATCTCAGTGGTCCTGCCCCAGCCGGATGTCAGCAGCTCTTCCCTGCCTGGATCTCACACTCTGGCTTGCAGAAGGAGCCTCTCCTGGAGCCTCAGGCAGGAGTGAGGCCCTGACACACCTTGATTTTAGCCGGCCATGTCCTTTGTGCCCACATACTCCTCCCTGATGGGCGCCCTTATTTCTTCTGATAGCGACCAAGCCTACGGGGCAACAACAGTCACCCTCCCGCCCAGCCACTGGCCACCAGCACGCCAGAGCCGCAGGAGCCGGCCTGGCCTGGGCCCTGTCCACGGAGAGCCCTTCCCGGGTGGGACGGGGACCTGTCCGTGTGCACCCGACCGGCGCGCCTCATGGGAGCGGCTCGTTCCCCGAGCCTCTTCATTCCTCGACACGGACCCCGCGGTGCTCCAGGGCCAGGTGCCTCCGCGCGGGGCCCTGCAGGTCTGTGTGCAAACGAGCGTTACCTGCGGTGCCGCGTGCGCCGCCCTTTGATGTGGGCTCTGACGCTCCGAGACGGTCAGGAAGAAAATAACTTTAACGGTTTTAAGAAACCTTAATTGAAGTTAACATAAAAGAAGATACAGGGTGTTAATTGGTCTGTCGGAGGCATAATGGGAGCCCTGGAGACCCTGTCCCTTACCCCCTGCCAAAGTGTCAAGACTCCCATCTTTAATTCAACACGCTTTGTATTAATTACCTCCGGATAAGGTACGCTTTGATTGGGAGCCCTTGATTATGAAACTACTGTGCACTGGCTGCGTGAAGATAAATAAATTAGGGCTGAACGAGGGAGGGAAACCCTCCGTCCGACTGTGCCCGGGCAGGAACGTCTGTGTGTCGAATGCCTGATGAAGGGACCCTTCTCCTCGGGCATCCGGGATGGGGGAGGGGGCGGAAGACGCCTCCAGATGCCCTCCCCCACCGTGCCCTTGGCCTGCGGCTGTTTGCCGGACGCCCAGGCTTTGCCTCCTGCCGAAGGCGGCACAGAATCCTGGCGCTCTGAGCGCCGTGCTTTCCTGGGGCCGGGGAGGTCTCCCCGCGGCTGTCTGCTCTGGGGGGGCCCAGCCAGGGCTAGAAATCAGGCTGCGGGAGGGCGGTGGTCGGGAACGTGTGGGGGTCCTGAGGGAAGGGACAGGTGGAGGTGGGGTCTAGGTCTGGTGAGTCCCCCGTGAGGGGCAAAATTCATGGGGAGAAAGGTCTCCAAGCTACAGAGAGGGGAGCGAAGGACAGGCAGGGGCGTCCGGAGTAGCTGCAGACGTGGGTCACAAACTAAGCGTTGACTTCCCTGGGAGGGGATCGAGAGGGTCGGGAAAATGCAAGTGTCACCGCCGGCTACGCCCCGTCAAGGACCGTCCGCACTTGCGGTGGTGCAGCGACCAGCTCCCCCCACGCGGCTGCCCCAACGCAGTGGGAATGTGTTCTCTCCCAGTTTTGCAGGCCAGAAGTCCAATCCAGGGTCTGGCTGATGTCTGCGGGAAGAGCCATCAGAGAGCCAGAGGAGAAGCCACGTGAGGACGGAGGCAGAGATGGGAAGGACGCGGCCACCAGCCCAGGGATGCCTGGAGCCCCAGAAGCTGGAAGAGGCAGGAAGGACCCTCCCCTGGAGCCTCAGGAGGGAGCATAGCCCTGCCTGGATCTCAGACTTCTGGTCTCCCGACCTGGGGAGGCTGGACTCCTGTGGTTTAACCTGATGCTTTGGGGCTATTTCTTGCAGCAGCCCCAGGACACTCATGCAAACAAAACAATCCCTGTCCAAAACCCACAAGCAGACCAGGTGGGGCAGATTCCTACATACTCCTACATCCCCACATACTTTCCTAGACAAGCGTGTACGTGTTTGCCTGCCGCTCATTATTTTTCACAAATTCACACATGAGAAGAAAAGGTAATGTTCACAGCGAAGCCCTCCTTTATACAATACATTTATTTATGCAGAGTTTGCGGCAAAGGAACACTCCCTCGTTATAGTTCAGCGTATAGGGGAGCTGAGCTCCTCCGGGACCAAATCCCCTGTGAGGCTCCTCAGCCCGTATGCGCCTCCTCACCAGGGCCTCGGACTCTCTCCACGGCCTCCTCGAAGTGGGCGTTTGAGGCTTTCTTGTGCAAACGGAATTCTGCTGCGAGGTGACGTCTCCCTGCCCTGCACTCATCGACGCAATCCTGACATTCTGAGGCGGGGTTTAGACGCTTCTTCACTAAGGCGTTTTCCGTGGGGACAGCGTGGAGGTGAGAATACAGAGGAGGCTTAGTGCAGAGAGTTGGGCACCTGCGTTTCTCCACCGAACCCGAATCCCAACCCCACGGCTGGTCGCGATCAACGTATGTCTTACATTGGAATTTCAACAGGTTTCTCGCGTTGCTGGGACCCAGAGTATGAATTGGTTTTGGTCGCTTCCTGCGGTGCCCATGTGACTGTTGGTGCTCTAGTGACATTAGAGTAAAAATAACCCAGTCATTCCAGGGAATCATAAACCCCTCGACAGAAATGGGTTGATCCATGGATTCATTTGAGAAGGAGCTGACGACGTCGACAACTTCACCGAGGACAGGGTTTCAGACGTCACTGCAGCCTGGGCGGCGTGAGAGGCTCCCGGTCCGGCGGCCTCGCTTGGTCGCCGAGCCGCACCCGCTGCCCTGCGCCCTGTGGGCAGCTTGCCGCGTCCGCTCCACGCGCTGGCGCGGGACCCTTCCCGTCTCAGCTGGTGCTCCACGCAGGGCGCCGCGCCGAGAGCACTTGGCCCGGCAGACAGGCGCCCAGCTTTGCCGGCGGGTCCTCCACCTGCCCCGGGGCGGAGCG
>LNAC01000046.1:6131316-6152392 GCA_002007465.1 Ailurus styani | reverse complement strand
CGCGGCTGGTCCACGGCTTGTTTGCACGGAGATGCCGGTGCCCTGGGGAGCGGGGGAGGCAGACGTGGACGGCGCGGGGCTGCGTCTCGGTCACGGCCCGGGGGGGGGGTGCCTCCAGGTGTCGGCTGAGAAGGAGGGGATCTGGAGCAGGCGCGTCCGCGGAGGGGGCCGCGTGGACGCCGCGTGGCTGAGTCTCCGCACCACGACCCAGCGGGGTCCGGTTTCCAGCTGCGCTGCGCGAGCCCCGAGTCCCGGCCGGGCCCGCGCTCTGCGTGGGGCTGGTGTTTCTAGCAAGAGCGGGAAGCCGGCTCCCGTGGGGGGCACCCGGGTGCTGGGCGGTGGGGCGACAGGGAGGTGCGGACCCCCGCCGGCCTCCAGGCCGGGACACGCTCGGCCGGCTCTGGCACCACATGTGGGGGGACACAGACGCTCCGAGCGGGACAGAAGGACGCACGCAAAACCCCCTGCTTCTCTCCTGGGAAGCCAGCTCCACACGGAGACGCGGAGAGGAGCCAAGGACAACACACACGGCAAAACACACCCACGCCCAGGTGCACCGACACACGCTGACATGCAGCACACACACGTGCACACCTGTACGCCCACCTGCACGCCCACCTGTACCCTCTGCACACGCATGCACGCAACACAGCCAACGTGGACATGCACCCACCCACACATGCGCAGATACACAGCTCACCCCTGCACACAGGTGTGCGTACACTCACATCCCAACCGTGCGGCCGCATGCCCCATACGAAGCTACCGCTACGCTCACACAGACCCGTACTCCTCACAGCCCGCAGCACTCACCCACACGCTCCAGCACACACACGGACACACCATCATGCATGCTTCTATGATGCACGCGTGCACACACACACACACACACACACACACTCCCCAGGGTCCTGGCCTGTCCCCTGCATGCCGGAGATAGAGCAGGGGAGGACACAGGCAGCGGGCTGGCCCAGGACCCTCCCTTCTTGCCACGAAAGCCCACCCCGGGGAGGGGAAGAAATACACGGCCAAGGTGCCGGCCCGGGTGCTTACCTTCCCGTCCAGTACTGGTCTAGACGTGAACACTAATCCACGAGGCTCGGGTCCAGCCCCAGCCCACGGCCCCGCCGTGGCCACAGAGGAGCCGCGTTCATTCACGATTCAGGCTCCCGACGTGGGACCAGCTACCTGGGAAATACGAGGATCCTGAGCGTCAGGCGGCCCTTGGAAGTGCTGGTGATCGACGTCTGTTTGCACACAGCCACGTGATGCGTGCAAACCACACATATGTCTCCAACAACAAATGATTATTTCTGCAAATGAAGAGATAAATACCTGCAGGGCGTTTTCCCTCTGGTCTCCTGCTGCAGCTCGGAATTTTAATTTTGGAGTTTTTCCACGGAAAGAGGTCCGGCTGCTATTAGATTTTCATGCTTCACGTCAGAGATGACTGTGGGAGTTTTATGATTTCTTGTTGTTTTTGTACAGTGGGCTTCAGAATGGCCCATGAGGCAAAACCTACTCATTAATTTTTTAAAAATGACAAATAGAAAATATACAAAGTAAAAATTAGAAGACAGAGGAAATTGTAACAGAAACACTTTGGTGCATTTTGCTGATGTTTTGCCTTGGTCTTTATTTTCTTAAATATGTGGTTTCCCTGACAACTTAGAGAGCGCTAATGACTTTCCCCGAATCACACAACTGCCTTCCAACCCAGGCCTCGCTGTACCAGAGACTCGGAGCAGTTCTGTGGCTCTAAACTCCTCGAGATGGAACCATGGGGTGCATGCCACGGGACACATGCCACGAGGCACATGCCACAAAATACACGTCATGGAACACATGCCATGGGATACATGCCACAGGACACATGCCACAGAACACATGTCACGGGACACTTGCCATACGATGCATGCCACAGAACGCACGCACGAAACACATGCCACAGGACATAGGCCACTAAGCACATGCCACAAAATACATGTCATGGAACATATGCCACAGGACACTTGCCATAGGATGCATGCCACAGACCACATGCACCAAACACATGCCATGGTATACATGCCACGGTACACATGCCACATGATGCATGTCCTGGGACACATGCCATGGAACACATGTCATAGAACACATGCCACGGGACACATGCCACATGATGTGTGTCATGGGACACATGCCACAGGACACATGCCTTGGAACACACGCCATTGGCATGCCATGGGACACATGCTGCAGAACACATGCCATGGATACATGCCACAGGACTCATGCCACAGGATGCATGTCAGGGAACACGTGCCACGGGACATATGCTACACTTGCTGACCTCCTGCTATCCACCAACTGGATTAATGTGATTCTCATTATGATTTTGTTGTTCTCTTATCTACCTAATCTATTATTGATCATCTATCTATCTACATATCTATCTATCATCTATCATCCATCATTGTCTTTTCATACATATAAGTACAATTTTTTAAAAAGGTTTTAAAAGATTTTATTTTTACGTAATTGCTACTCCCAACGTGAACCTCGGACTCACAACCCGGCGATCAAGAGTCTCACGCTCCACTGACTCAGTCAGCCAGGCACCCCACGGACTATTTTTATGTTTTCTTTTCCCAATTTGTCTACTTTTCCATTCTACTACCTGTCTATTTGTCCGTTTTCTACAGGACTTTTGGTCTCCCCCTGCCTTTCTTTTTTAAAGGTTATCATTATAGGGATCTCACTCATTTAGCTGTGATCCATGCTACTAAAAAAGTCTTTCTCAATTTGTCTTTTGCTTTTGACTTGGCTTATTTTTTGGGGAGAGAGGGACAATTAGACCAAAAATATTTTAGGTTGTCGAATTTGTCATTCTTTTATTGCATCTAGATTTTCAGTCACAGTTAGGAAGGCTTTCCTTACACACAGATGATGTAGGGATTCAACCATCTTTTTCTTCTGTTACTTGTGTCATTGACTTTACCAAGAAATGTGGGTCTGCCATCACTTTATGTGTGTGTCGTGTCAGCAATGGAGCTAATTGGTGATGTCTGTCTTGCCCTAGTGGTTTGAGATGCCAGATTTCCGAGTGTCGTCGGCCTCCTTTTACGCTCCTTCTACCCACCGGCACACTGTCTTCGCGGCGGAGGGTGATCCGGGGTTTACCATTGAGGAGGGACCTTCCACAGCACAGACCTCGCTCTCCGGCGCTTCCCTACGATCCTTGCTGTGAACGTCAGTGTCGGCCCGCGCGAAGTCGGGAGAAACGGGTTTGTTGCTGCTGTTCCTGAGGCCGAATCACATTCGTCTGTTAACTCAGGGACAGCTGACGTGTATAGTCCCGAAACCTACTACTAACGAAGTAGGGAGTCTTTCTACTTGTTCCCTTGCGGTCTTAGGTGTATTCAGACTGCCTTATAATCTCATTTTACATAGTGAATTCCTCAGTGTTTTCTCATCTTTGTTGCTACGGCAAATGGCACTTTCTGGTGTCGTAGATGTTCTAACTGGTGATGATCTGCATCTACAAAGCCTGTTCATTTTTGCGTGTGAGTTGTATATCGTGCTCCTTGCTCAAAACTTTCCTTGTTTGAGTCAGCTCTATTGTTATTTCTGTAAGGTTTTCTGTAAGGTTATCTGGGTGTCCTATCACATCATTTGAAACATAAATGTAGTTTTGCTTTTTATTTTTCCAGCCTGATAAATCTGATTATTTTCTTTGGTGTTGATCACATTAGCTGATTCCTCCAGTGTGAGGTTAAAGAGTAGTAGAGGCAGGACACATCTCCGCATATAAATATATATGTATTTGTGTGTGTATATATATATATACATATACACATATGTGTATATATCATTTTAAAAGTAGCCATCTGTTGCTTGCTTTTTCACTGGTTTGAGGAATTTTGTCAAAGAGAACTCATATGACTTTCCTCTAAAGGCCTACTTTCATGTGATTTCTATTGATATTTTTTGCCATATTGAATCATTCTTTTACCCCTGGAATGACCTCACTTGGTCATGCTGTATTATTTCCTTAAAGTGGTGCTGCTACTACTTTATTTCGGACTTTTAATGACCATTCACAAGTGATTCCGGGATGAAAATTCACATTGATGGAAATGATGGATATGTTTGCTATCAATGCAGCCGTATGATTTTATGTTATGACTGGCGTTTGTGTTGTGTTTATTGTTCCTTTCTGTATTTGATGAGTTTTCCCTACAGTGCACAAGTGTAAAAATTTCCTCTAACATTTGTGAAGACATGTGTTCTTATTCTAGGGTGTAGTCTTTGTGTTGAAGCTTTTTTAGATCCCTCTATCCCCACCCCACATCTGTATGAGTTTTGTGTGACTGCAGGAACAAAATGTCACATACTTTGTGGCCTGAACAATGCAAATTCATTATACAATTAAGGAAGTCAGAAGTCTAAGATATGCCGCCAGGTCTGCACTCCTAGAGCTTTCAGAAAAGATTCTGTCTGGCTTTTGGTCTTTCCCAGCTTGGGTCATCTTCTTATATTCCTTGGCTTATGGCTCCTTCCTCTACCCTCAAAGCTGGAAGCTGAGCTTCTTTCTCCTCTCTGACCTCCTGCTTCCCTTTTGTAAGGAACCTTGTGATGACACCGGGCCCACCTGGATAATCCAGGATAATTTCTCATCTCAGGACCCTTAACTTAATCACACCTACAAAGTCCCTTTTGCCCTACAAGGTGACGTATTCACAAGTTTTGGGTTAGGACATGGACATCTTTGGGGACATTATTCTGTCACGTGGAGATCAGGATGTGGGCATCTTGGGGCCGTTATTCTATCCCCCACATGGGATGAGGATGTGGACCTGTTTTGGAGGCCATTATTCTTCTAACCATAATATCCTTTGATTTCCACCTGTTACCTCTATAGTAGTCAACAACTCTATCGTACTTTCCATCTTCTTTCTCTTTTCTCGCCCCATTAAAAAAAAGTGTTCATTTTTTCTGCTTGCCAGAACTTACAACGTGTACATATTTTCCTTCTTCAACGTCTCTCCCCCTTATTTTAGAGTTAATTCTACAGTTGAATCTACCACATGAATTTGAAGCTCATGATCTTCTTGACCTTCTAGAAGCACCAAAGGTCTGGGTTATGTGTGGTTTATCTGTACTCTTGGTTGATCTTGTGTTTTCTGCAGTAAGTTGGAGAGATTCTAACTGAGGTGATGATGACTGCCACTATCCTGCAATCTGAGAGCCCACCTTGATTTTACTTCATTGTTTTAACATAGGAGGGACGACCTTAGCGGGGTCACTCCACGTAGGGTGGATGAGAGAGTAGAAACAGACGGAGAGGTTTCTGTACCCAGAAATCTCAACAGGTATGAGGGAGAAGTTTAATGTTCATCTAACTTACTCATAGTTAGCAACTTGCCCGGGGAAGTAGGACGTGTGTGCGTGTGTGTGTGCGCGTGTGTGTGCGTGTGTGTGTGCGTGTGTGCGCGTGTGTGTGCGTGTGTGTGTGCGTGTGTGCGCGTGTGTGTGCGTGTGTGTGCGTGTGTTCCCATCACAGTCTGTCCTCTCCTCCTCATCTTGTTGCTCAGACACAAGAAGAGCAGAATGCCAGCTGTTCCCTTCACAGAAAAATGTCTACATTTCTCTTCCTTCTGGGAACAAACAGTTGAACCTGTAAGAAGTTCCTCCCACTTGAATCTACCAGGTTTCTCCCAGTTGAACCTACCAGAACTACCAGACATTTACTTATTTGTTTGGTTGCTGGGGTGGGCGGAGTGTAGACTGGAGTTCTCCCCAGCCGGGGTGGTTAGCATCTCTGTTGTGCACTCGTTCATTCACTGGATGCAACGGGGAGTGGATGTTGGTTCCTCCCCACACTCATCCGGCCACGTCCAGAAGTTACTTTATTTTAGATCTACAGATGAGATGATGTGTCACCCATTTTCCAAGCAGAATGGATAAGGTGTTGAGACAAATAGGAGTGTTCTGCCAAGTCACTGACCTGTTCCTTGTCGTGGGGTGTGGCTTCACCTGTTAATCATCAAGGGTTCCACTGAGCAAGCTACCAGTTTGGTGGTAGACGAGAACCCTGCCGGGGCTCCAGGGAGGATCTCGACCATGGCCCCTGGCAACTGAAAATGCGATCCTAGAGCCTGTGGAGAAACCACATGCAGAGGTCAGAGTGTCACTGCTGATCTGTCCACCTGGATGGGGTGAGAGGAAGATGGAGAAGAGCAAGGGCACGTGAATCAAGATGCTCAGTCAAGAACCAAGAAGACCCATCAAACGGAGATGGAGTTAGATGGACATGAATCTGGGAAGGAAGTTGGGAGTTTTCACACTTGATGGGAAGCCTGAAGAACTAGCCTCAGAGAATGGAGCAGACTCCAAGAATGGAAGCGCAAGCAGACCTTGCTGAGCCATCGTGGACCCTGGAGACATTGTGGCCGCCATCTTGAATTCCTCAGCTGGTCCCAGTTGGCATAATTCTCTCACGATTCCAAGTGCTGGTCAGACAGTCCCATCCCCTGGAGCGTGTGGACGCCGGGACGGCAGGCGGGAGAATGTCTCCACCCCCTGGCGTGCTGAAGAGAAAGTGGCACCGCCTTCCACCAACACTCGCCACGTGGGAATGACCCCAGTTCACAAGGGTCTTAATCCCGGCAGGGCAAGTCTGCTCCAAAGTTGTTATGTGCCCACTGAGGGGACATGGGGAATCAAGGCCCGAGGAAATAGAATGTTCAGTTTGGTGGTACAGGAGAACGCTGCCGGGGCTCCAGGGAGGATCTCGACCATGGCCAACAGGCCAGCCTATGGGACAGGAGTACAAGATTTGTGACAAGACACCAGCCCATAGGAGAGGAATATGAGATTCGTGACAACCATGAGGTGAGATCACGGTGGACATCAGTCCTATGGAGAGCGGCCAAGTAAGGCAGGGAGGGAGAAAGCAGCGGTGGTCGACCATAGCAAGACTGTGTGGAAACCCGTACCGAAGATCTCTGATCTGGCCTCCTTTACTCTTTGCTGAATATAAACTAGAATCTGAGAGCTGGCAGCAGCTGCTTTCAAGGACCTCAGAAGCCACATTTAATGTCATTATGGGGGAATGCCCATGGAATAGCATGTTCCCACCCTCCTGACTCCACGAATCCCTTTCCACCTTACGTGCGATGACTGTGAAATTTTGTGCACCAAAGAAATCGTACCTCGAACCTTCCTAAACAAAGCTCCCCTCTTGGCCACGTGCAGAGAAAGGTAGAACTCTCCAAGGCTAGCCCTTTTTCAAATGAGGAGCAGAGAAACTTTGGACACTTTTTTGCAGAAGTCAGAAACATATTAATTTTTCAGAGCCTTGTGAGTCAAAACTGGCTTGTCCAATTTGCTTCAAACTTCTCAGCCCGAGATGAAGCATGAGAACTTTCCGGCCAAAGGAGGCATTTTGTCAGAGTGGGAAGGAGGTCAGTTGCGGGCAGCGAGTGAGTAGGGTGTGGTGGCCCAGGCCTGGGATCCTCGGCAGGTGTCTCTGACTGGCAGGTCGTCTCTCGCGGAAACGGGGTGGGCAAACGCTCAGGCTGGTGCCCGTGACCGACACACAAGAGCACAGGGGGGACTATACGCTGTCCTCAGGACCCGGAGGAGGGGGTGAGGGAGCAAGGACACGTGCACTCATTCCATCTTCCTCAGAGCTCTGTAAAATCTCATTTCCAGGAAGGAAGGAAGGGGGTCTGGGGCTGAATTCGCGGTACCTAAACGCTATGGAGGAACATGATGACAGTGTGTGGGTTGGGTGTGTGAGGAAGCAGAGCCCTCCTGGGGCCCTGTTACCATTAATGTGCAATTCGGGGAGGTGAACTATTAATGCCCAAAGCAAGGCCATTGTCTTCAGTGATTGTCTCTCTGGTCCTTTTATATCCTGGCAGATGCAAGCAGTCTTCCTTGGCCGATTTATTTTTGGCAGCATTGACACTGCGGCAGGGGACCCCCGCTTTGTACTCAACAGGGCCTTTGGTGTCTGCTGTTGTTGGAAGAACCAACACTGGCCCCTTTGCTCTGCGGTTTCCTCGGTGCCCCAGAAAGTGATTCTGGTTCAGCTGTTGGAAAGGGTCCCACGGTCACATGCAATCACGGATCCCTTGTTTGCACACGGCACAGCCCTGGGTTCCAGTCGGTGTGGAGCAGGGACATAAGCTTGGTTCTGCTGCTGAAGTCGGCAGAGAGCTGGCACTGTTTTCCAGCTGGCTTCCTTCCTTCCTTCCTTCCTTCCTTCCTTCCTTCCTTCCTTCCTTCCCTCCCTCCCTCCCTCCCTCTCTCTGTTTTTCTCCCTTCCCTCTCCTTCCCTTCCCTTTCCAAGACATGCAATCGACCATTTTTAAGGGAACAACTCAGGGCGTTAAGGACATTCGCTGCAACGACCAGCTGTGTCTGCTTCCAGAACATTCCCATCCCCCCAAAAGGAGACCCCGTCCCCATTCCCAGTCCCTCCCCACCCCCCTCTCCAGCCCTCAGCAGCCAGGAATACACTATCTGTCTGTGGATTTGCCTGATCTGGACGTGTCCTATCCGTGGTCTCACACACGACACGGAAGTGAGTGTCTGGCTGCTGTCCCTGAGTATCATATTTTCAATCTCTGTCCACGGGACAGCGGGCGTCAGAGCTCGGTCCCTTTTCATGGCTGAGTCATGGTCCCCCGCATGGATGCACCCCAGTCTCTCTATGCACCACCTACTGGTGGGCACTTGGGCTCTTCGTGCCCCTTGGCGCTGTGGATGGCGCCACTATGAACATGCGTGGGCACGTTTCTGTCTGGACTACCTTTACGTTTCTTGGGTTTTTAAATCACTGCCAATCCTTCTCAGGAATCGGGAGATGAGAGTGGAATCTTGCTAAGGTGGTGGGAATCGGGGCCCCAAAATGTTCCAGATGGTGCTGGCCGGTCCTAAGCGATGGCAGATTTGGCCACAGGTGGTTGACTCATTACCAGCTCCTCCCTGAGCAGCGACAAAGGGTCTGTTTTTCTTCTGCATTCGGAGAGGGCCATGCTTGGCTCCTCGCCACAGGAGGAGGGGGTGACGACCTGGGAAACGCACACATTATTGCTGCCGCTTTGGTTTGCATCAACTAAAAATGGGTCTACAGGTTCCACTTCGGGACCTGAGAGCAAAGAGGGTGTGAGCTTCCTTGGAAAATAGAGCTGCTCCCACCAAGACCAAGAGGGCATCCCTTACTCTTCATGTAGGACAAAGGAAGGGCTCTCTTTTGCATTTATTCTCGGAGGCTTAAAATTCAATGACGTGCCACTGTTTTTATTTTATAGAGGGGCTGTAGCAAAGGACCCCAGACCGGGGGCCTGCAGTAATGAGAATCCATCCTTCCCCAGCTCTGGAGACCAGGCGTCTGGGATCCAGGTGGGCAGGGCTGTGCTCCCTCCTGAGGCTCCAGGGGAGGGTCCTTCCTGCCTCTTCCAGCTTCTGGGGCTCCAGGCGTCCCTGGGCTGGTGGCCGCGTCCCTCCCGTCTCTGCCTCCGTCCTCACGTGGCTTCTCCTCTGTGTCTGTATTTCTCCTCTCCTGTCTCCGGACACCTGTCACTGGATTTAGGGCCACACCCCCTTCATGCACTAGGACCTCACCTGGGGATTCTTCATTACATCTGGAAAGACCCTATTTGCAAATGACGTCCCGTCCCCAAGTTCCAAGTAGGCATGAATATACAAGCACCTAAACGAGCACTAGTGCTAGGGGAACCGCCTGGGTCCCGGACTAAGGCCAATAAAATGCCATTAAAGAGGAGAAAGGCCAGACCGTCTTTCCTCTGGGGTTTTCAACCCGCATTCCTTTCTACGACGGCAAGACTCAAATTCCTGGGTTTGCAGAGCAGGCTTTTGAAGAGTCTGCGTGGCTTCCGGGACCTCAGATGCCTCTCAGGAAACAGTTGGATGAGCTCAGGGTAGACAAATGAGAAACAGACGAGACACGGTTCTGATGAAAAGGTGCCGGGCGGAGAGAGGGGAGGGGGTGGCAGCGTGGACGGGCCTCTTGGCCCCCGAGCTCCGGGGCCGCTCGACGCGGGGCTGGCGCTGCTGTGAAAAGCGCTGATTTCGGCTCCTGAGGGGGAGGGGGTCTTGCCGCTGCCGTGGTAACACTTGTGACAGCATGGGCTCCGTGCACTGTGTGCGCCTTGGCAAGGTGGCTCTGGGGTTGCTCGTGGGGGTGGCCTTCCCTGCACGTGCACGCCTCACAGATCCGTTCTCGCTGCTGCCGGACGGTGACGGGCATGGGGCTTGCTCATCCCGCGGTCCGGGCGAGGCCCAGCGGTGACCAGCACACACGGAAAGACGGCCGAGGCAGCTGGTCTGGGTCCGTCTTAGCTCCTCGGGGTGCGAAGGGGCTGCCGGCTGGAGCAACGTGCGGGTCTTCCCCTCGGCTGTTCCAGGAAGTGTTCCGGGTCGCAAACTCCCCCGGATCGTGGCCGCGGCAGCGGCGAAGCGAACGACCCCATTTAGAAATCACAGTCCGGGAAAGCAAACAGCTCTTCAGGAGGGTCTTGAAGGCAGGCTTTGCGAGGGAGCGAAGATGTTTGCTTCTGAGACAGTTTTCTGCTGTTCCGCTCCCTTCTGCCCTCTGTCCTTCCTTCCTGTCCCCGGCCACACCCCGTCCTGCCCACCCAATTTTCTTTTCTTTCCCGATGTTGCGTTTCTTTCTTCTTCTTCTTCTTTTCAGCGTTACGGAGCCAGAATGGATTGTGGCTAAGTATATATTTAAGGTGTCCGACGTGATTTATTATTATTATTATTTGTTGAGTCCTGTTAGTCGCCATACAAGACATCATTAGTTTTCGATGTCATTTTCGTCGGTGTGCACACTGTGAAATGATCGCCATAGTCAAGGGTGTTAACACACCCATCATCTCATGTGTTGGCTCTGTTTCCCTCTGAAACATGTTCTGTGGTGGGAACATTTACGATCAACTCTCCAGTAATGTGCGAGGAAACGATGCAAAATTGTTACCTGGCGGATACCTGGCCGTACCTTCCATCTGTCAGAGCTCGCTTGCGTTCTAGCAGAAAGTTCATGTCCTTGGACCAACGACTCTGCGTCTCCTGTCCCCTGGCCCCTGGAAACCACAGTCTGGCGTCTGCGTCCGTGAGCCCGAGTGTTTTAGGTCCCATGTAGAAGCGCAAGTGTGCAGAATGTGTGTTTGTCGGATGCATGACACGCATCCTGTCCTCAAAGTCCATCCATGTTCTTGCAAATGGGGGCACTGGCTGCGTCTTCAAGGCTGAGTGACAGTCCCTCTATGACAGACCCTCCTCCTTTCTCCAAGCTTCTGGAGACCAGGTGCCCACCTACCAGTGCAGGTGTAGCTTACCTTATTCATAGCTTTGAGGCCCACACAGGGGGAATGGATAGGAGCAGGGCTGACGTATGAGGTCTGCCCGATCTGGGGTGTATACGCTGCCGTTCACCTTTTCCTGTCTTCTGGCATCCCCAGACCTGCGGCTTCCACAGGCTGGTTCATGCCCACATGGACAGTGAGATCAGACTCAACCGGCCACTCCGTCACACCTGCCATCACTTAGTCCTTGCCCAGATGGACAGTGACACTGGACCCACCTGGCCAGCTGTTACACCTGCCACATCCAGGTTCCCTCCATGGGCCCAGGACCCTAGAATCCCTTTTTTGCATGGCCCCAGGTGACTCTGGGGCTTCCTGGGTTGGGAAGCCCAGGTTTTTCTCCACGACCTCGAACTTCTGCACCCTGAATCCATCAACGGCTGAGCTGCACTCCCTTTGAGCTCATCTGGGCCCCCGGAAGTATTGTCGTCCATGGGGGGCTGGCTCTTGGCCTGGTCCTCTCTCTCAGAGCACCCGTTCCTCCATGAGTGATGGCCTGACCTCCATCCCCCTGCTTACATGTTCTTCGTCCTCCTCCTTGCTCATCTGCAAGGCCAGCTTGTCTGATGCTCAGCCCACAGGACCCAACGATTACTGCTGCCAGTGATGTCTGGATCATCCTATATCAGCCGGGGGGAGGAGATAGTTTTAGCCATATTTCTTCCTATGGTCCTCTGAGAGTCTACCCGGCTAAATCAAAAGAGAACATTAAATTATTGATTCAGTTGCTTATTTAAAAAATGTTGATTATTTACCATGTCACATGCACAGGATGGTGGGGACTCACGAGCTCATGGGAAAGCGCGACCTCTGCTCTCCTAAAAGAACGAGTGGGGAACGTGACACTCACCAGGTGGTGACCATGAGCCATATTAAATTTGGGGGGGTTATTGAGGGAGGTCCCTCTCCACCCACCCACCTACCTACACATCTATCCATTCATTACCCATCCACCCATTCCTCCATCATCCATCCATCTTCCATCCATCCATCATCCATTATCCATCCATCCATCCATCCATCCATTCTTCCACATATCCATCTACTCATCCACTAACCCATCCATTCATCCATGATCCTTCCATCAATTGCCCATTCATCCATCCATCCTTCCAACTATCCATCCACCTACCCATCCACTAACCCATCCATTCATCCATCCATCCATCCGTCCATCCATCCATCCTTCCAAGTATCCATCCACCTACCCATCCACTAATCCATCCATCCATCCATCCTTCCACCTTTCCATCCATCCATCCATCCATCATCTATCCAGTCACTGAATCACTAAAGCATGGTCCTGCCTTCAAGTTACTGGGTCTTACCTTCAGGCTCTACATACAAGTATCTCTGTCTCAGAGTCTTGAAGAATAGTTCATGTCTTCCTAAAAGGATACATTTCGGTATTTACTCTAGGAGAAATCCTTCATAAGAATGGCAGAACCAGGGCGCCTGGGTGGCTCAGTGGGTTAAAGCCTCTGCTTTCGGCTCAGGTCATGATCTCAGCGTCCTGGGATCGAGGCCCGCATCGGGCTCCCTGCTCAGCAGGGAGCCTGCTTCCCCCCTCTCTCTCTGCCTGCCTCTCTGCCTCCTTGTGATCTCTCTCCCTCTGTGAAATAAATAAATAAAATCTTAAAAAAAAAAAAAGAATGGAAGAACCATGAATTCTAGGCTGAGTGGATACCACTAATGGACCCTCACCTCTTTCCAATGCCCCCACTGAAAAGGCAAGAAAGGCCTCCTGGGCAGGTCTGAAAGTCTTGTACTACACATACTTTCCATGAAGACATCATCTTGGCTCCAGCTTCTTCCTCCTCCTGAACACCCATCTGGCTGAATGACATCATCAGCATCTCCATCCTTCATCTGCCAGGCCAGGATTCCAAAATCTAGATTCCCAGATTTATTCTTTTCTTGTCCCTGAATTCAAGGCTCACCATGCCATGCTGACCTCCTTCCTTTATGACTCGTGGATGCGTCCTTCTTCCTGCATGTCCCCTGCTCCCCTTAACCCAGGGACTCCCCTGTCTTCTGGCTTACCAGGATCAGGATGGCTTCTCAGCTGGAGTCTCTGCCTCTCGTTTCTGTTCTTTCCTGCATTGGGTTTTCTGAGGCTGCTGCAATGAGGTGCCTGCAGACTGGTGGGTGGGACATCAGAAATGTATCTTCTCATAGTTCTGGAGACCAGACGTCTGCCATCCAGGTGTCATCACAGTTGGTTCCCATGGAGTGCCACAAGGGACAATCTGTTCCAGTCCCCTCCCAGCTTCCGGTGGTTTTCTGGCAACCCCTGGTGACCCTTGGCTTGTACGCACATCACCCCTGTGTGCGTGTCTGCGTCTCTTCCCAAATCTCACCTTCCTATGGGAACAGTAGTTACATGGGATTCGGAGCCCACCCTGATGCACAGTGACCTCGTCTCAACTCATGACATCTGTTATGACCTATTTCCAATGATGTCCACCTGCTGAGGTGCTGGAGACGAGGACTCTCACACATGAGGTTTTGGTGGTGGTGGTAGGGGCACAGGTGCGACCATAACACCCGCATTCCACTGAAAGTCCACCTGCAGTTGCAGTTGCAAGTGCCTTATGCGTGGCTGACCATGACCCTGAAAACTGTGTCCAAGTTGTGTCTTGGAGAACGTGCATGTCATGCTGAATGGAAGCTGCTCAGATGGAAGGCCCTCGGCGATCAAATGGTGACACAAGGCTCAACTTGCTCCCGGGACAACAACTCACATTTAAGAAGCAGAGAAGCGGGCACCTGCGTGGCTCCGTCGCTTAAGCTGCTGCCTTCAGCTCAGGTCATGATCTCAGGGTCCTGGGATCGAGTCCTGTATCGGGCTCTCTGCTCAGCGGGGAGCTTGCTTCCCCCTTCCTCTCGCCTGCCTCTCTGCTTACTTGTGATCTGATCTCTCTCTCTCTCTCTCTCTGTCAAATAAATAAATAAAATCTTAAAAAAAAAAGAAGAAGAGAATCAGGAGCAAAGATCTCACACGGGTCTGCAGGCAGAAGGGAGATGGGCCCTGGCATCACAGCAAAAACCTAAAAAAATCGGGTGTCCGTATTTCATTTGGGGGCCACTCCTTGGGTTCCCATGAGCATGGGTCATGGGAAAAACTCTCGGTTTCTCCGGAACGCTCGGGCCGCTTGTCCGTGTAGGAGAATTTCACTTCAACGTTAAGCAGGGCCTCCTAAAGACAATGAGAATGTAGAGGTATGTTTTATTGAACGACCCGAGGCCTGGAAATAGAAATGATCAAAGGGTTTGCAGGGCCGTGTTTTCCCGCTTACACAGAGCGGAACCCAGGGCGCTGTGATCTTAATTGTGGTCAATGGTGCCTCTCCCCGAGCGGGTGGTCCTCTTGCTACCCCGCTGGGGGGGCGAGTGGGTCAGCGGCTCTAACGGGTGCCTCTGGCCCTCTGAGGGCATCTCGAGATGCCGCACAGGATGACTCTGCCATCAGAAACGAACCCGCTTCTTATTCTCCGGAGCCGCGCGCTCTGGGTGGTAGTGACGGTCGGAGCGGTGCTAGGGCTCGAGGCCACGAGTGTGCGATGAGTCTTCGGGGGCTGCAACCGAGGTGTCCACATGGTTGCGCTCCTTCTGGAGGCTTGGGACAGAAGAGGGCAGTCCTCGCCCTCCCCAGCGTCCTGAGGTGGCCGGTGGTCCTTCACGGATGGTGCCTCCTCTGCCTTCTCTCCCCGTGGTCCTGTCTCTGGCCTCACCTCACGTCCCTCCTCCTCAGGGTCCGACCGCTGCCTCCCTCTTACAGGCTCTTGTGATGGAGCCATCCCACCTGGATGATCAGAAAGCCTGATGCCATCCGCAAAATCCCGTTTCCATATGAGGTGGCACATTCAAGGGTTCTGGGGATAAGGAGGTGGACATTTGGGGGGCCCCGATTTAGCCTGACACGTTATCGAAGGTCACAGTCACAGGTCCTAGAGACTGACATGTAGGCACTTCTGGGGACATTCCTCTGTCTCCCACACGAGGATCAGGACGTGGACATTTTGGGGACATTTTTCTGTCTCCCACGTGGGGATTAGGATGTGAATGCCTTTGGGGACGTTTTTCTGACTCCCACCTGGGGATTAGGATGTGAACATCTTTCGGGACATTTCTTTCTGACTCCCACAGCACTAATCAGATCTTTCGCTGTTTCTGACATTTTTGTTAGACTCTGGCTCCTTCGAGTCCAATTTGTACCGAAGGGCTTTGCCAACATTTTCGTTAGGCACGTGAGGAACCAATTAGGAGGATTGCAGGGTCAATCTCTTGCCCAAGAGCCTTTTGTGACTTCTGCGTGGAATAAAGTCACAAGATGAACCAGAGGAGGCAGAACACACAATTTTGAAATGGGTGGTTATTAGGTCCAATGCATCAGCCATTCAATCAACAAACATTTTGAGAGCATCTGCCACGTGTCCACGCTGGGCAGGGGATTAGCAATCCCCAAAGCACCATGGCACCTCTCAACGCAACTGTGGTCTCAGAGGGAATGGAATGGCAATTTCGTGGTGGGAAAGTGGCACCCGTGGGGCGTCTCTGGTGTCGAGTTCTGTGGGACCCTCTGCCCTCCATGAGGCTCTGCCCGTAGCTCCCCTTTGGACCAGCAGGGATGGTGTCCACATCTTCAGGATGAGGTGAAGCCCTCGTCGTCACACCACCAATGCCCCCTCGGGGCAGTAGACTGTGCTCTGTGGATGTCCTGGGAAGAACGGGAACGGGACGTGCTCACACGGTATTCACGTGACAATGGCAAATGTCATCTGTGGTTGACGTTTTCAGTGAATTGACATTGACTACATGCCAACACTGTGCTTACCATGCACCTGGCCTAGGTTTGGCATCCTGGTTCCTCATTCTCTCTTTGGTCCTTGAACAGTCACATTTCACAGCTGAGGGACAGATGTGCCGACTGCCTGTTTGGAGGGAGTGTGAACTGTCCTCTGTGTTTATGTGGACATCATGATGGCGAACACAAGCAGTGTCAGGAATGGGAAAACCAGTGCGGCGTGGGTATTCTCGCACGTTTTCTAGACTCATAGAAGGTTCGTCCGTAGCGGCATTGGTGGTCTGCTCCCGCCGTGAGGGCTGAGCATCCTTCATCCTGCCCGAGTGTCACTGACATGTTTTGTGCAACATTGCATGGTGGTGACATCATAAGCTCAGTGAATCTTTGGCCAGGTGTCCCTGTGCCCCACTCACCTCAGGACAGGTGCAAAGGGACTCCCATGGCTAGACAACCATTGGAGGCTTTTGGCTCAGGCATGAGCCCTGTGGGGCTGCAGGAACTGCTGGGACCCCTCCCCTCTGGTGCCGAGGGAGACGGAGGTGCTCGGAGACGGGTGGGAGTCTTCACATGTGTGCCCAGTGAGACGCACATGCTGGTGAACGTGTTCATCAGAAAGTCCTACCCCGTTCTCCTACCATAAGACTTTTAGCACCTCGCTGTGGTTAATGGTGGCCAAGCGGATGGCCGAAGGGACACACGGCTCACTTTTTAGCCCTCCAGTTGGTTGGGTGTTGGCATCCAGCGAAGCCTTGAAGAGTATGTGGCTGTGGTGGACACTCGTTTGAACTGAAAGGGGCGTGGCTGGAAAGGCGGCCCGTGGATGGTCTGAGAAGCACCGAGTGAAGCTGGCATGTCACATCGGTCCTGTTTGCCAGCAGCGGGAGGCCACAGGAGGAGCAAAATGGTGGACAGAGCCATAGTTAGGCTTGGAGCCATCCAGCTTGGTTGAATGGATTAGCCAAGCAAGCATAATGATACCCTGTTTCTCTGAGTTGTGTAGACGAAACAACACTGATTTTATGCAACTCGGAGACACTGAGTTGGTTAAAAATTTAGGGCAAATATTTTCTAACTGAGGAGGACCTGTGTTCTGCCCTAAGGATGCCGGTTCCCAGAGTATAATGCTTAAATTTTGATAATTTTGGGGGGGGAAGGAGAAAATCGCTCTAGGGTATGACACTATTCAGTGAGTCCTGACCTGGGAAGCGAGAAGTTCAGACTCTGTTGTAAGGCGGTGTGGGTGTCCTTCAGACCCACTTGGGGTGCAGTGCTAGAGGGGCCTTGGAAATCTGTGTCCTTCTGCTCAGCGTCTCAGTCCTTCCAAGGAAGGAAGTGCATTTGGATGAAGGATTTGTCCGTCTAGAAATGCCTTGGAAATCCAGTTCAAGAGCAGGAACTGTGGTTTGGTTAGTCCGTTCACTGAAGTAGGAAAATGAATACTTACCAGGGGCGAGGTGTTCCCTGCAATCAAATAACATTCGCCCAGGGGCTCCCCAAACCTGTAATGTTTGGGTGAAACAGGCCAGCCCCCTGCTCTGGTCTCCCAGAGAGACTCTTCATTGCCCATCCCGTTGGCTAAATGCATTCTCGGCCACCTCCATGGAGGACCACTGAGCTACTCCTGAAATCTGTCTGGGAGCTTCGGTTCCACGTAATGGGATATTTGGATAACATTTGGAGACCAGCAGTCATATGGAAATGAGAAGGAGGTAGGCACAATGGAGACACAGAGACAGCAGCGCGCCATCTTTGTTCTGAGAAGGCTGACGTTTGGACCCCAAGGATGAGGATGGGCCCACCCACATGTCATTTGGAGGTCTGTCACTGGGTATGGGTTCTCAGGATCTTGGAAAGTTATTTTAAATGCTCTGCTCTGGCACCATAAACAGCACGCAGTCCACTCATGAATCCATCCCATTGACCCACTACCTGGGCAGAATGAGTGAAACCTGGCCCTGATTTCAGTGCCGGGGGACTGAGCCGGGGGGACTGAGCCGGGGGGACTGAGCCGGGGGGTCCGAGCTGGGGCTGTTGTCGGAACCCAGGTATGCTCGGCACTCCCCGATGCGCCCCCTCCCCATCCCCTTTCTCCTCAGAGAGGCCTTTAGGAGGCAGCCCTCGGAGAAATTCTTCGTGGCAGCTGACCCGAGTCCCTCATGCTTCTGCCTGAGTTCGAATTTGTTGCCTCTGCTCTGGTTCATTTTTCGGCTGGAAGGCGTCTGAGCTTGCCCCTACTTGTTCCCTGCTGTGGCTTCCATGTGCCTCCCTCCGCCTGTGACCCCAGCGCTCAGGGTTCCGACTAGAGCAGGATTTCCCCCTGGGACCCCATGGTCTGAGTCAGGCCTCTCTACGGGGCACACTCGGTTTGGGGGCAAAGACCCAGGAGAGGAAAAAAAAAGCCTCTTTTTGTGTCTGAACCATTTAGTAGAGGGGCTCAGCCAGCAGAGGACTCTGTGGGTATAGATATCAATGCAGAACAAATCTAAGTGCATCTCAGAGCGGGAGTCAAATGCTCTTGGAGAGAAGCAGCGGCGCTCTCGTGGTCTCAGATTCTTGGAGTGTGAGAAACAAGTCCTTCGAAGTTATTCAGGGTTGGTCTGGCTCCCAGGGGACCCTGGGAAAATGGGGGGACATTTTTGGTTTTTGTTCCAGCTGGAGGGTTGCTTTTGTGTTCCGGTAGGTGTGGACCAGAGCTGCTGCCCAAGATCACACAACACACAGCTCACCCCAGCACAAAGAATTATTCTGCCCGAAACGTCAGTAGTGAAGAGACCCCGGTGGGAGGAATCTAGATAATTTTGCAGACTCTCACACTGGGCTTTCTGAACGTGAGGGGGCAGGTCCGCGACCCGGGCAGGTGGCCCTCCCCGCCTTGAGTCAGCCCTCTCCCTGGTGTGGTGCCCATAGCGTGACCCCCACGGTGGGTGAAGGCATTTGGGGTGCCCGACGTGCTTGGGAACGAGCATGCGCGTGTCCCTTTCTCCCAGCCCGGCGCCTGCTGGTGTGTGGGACCCGGTCCCCGCAGGGCAAGCTGCCGGAGCTAAGGGTTGCTCACGGCTCCACAGCGCGCATGGAGGTCGCGGGCCGAGTGAGGCTCTCTAGAAGGTGTCAGATGTCCAGGTTGGTGACAGACCAAGGCAGGGTGACGTCGGAGGGCGGACGGTGCATGCTCGTGCTGCTGTTCTGGTCACATCTGTAGGCTTTGTTGTCATGAACCGAAACAGGGGCAGGGCCCGCCTCCACGTGGGGTCTCCAGCCCGTTCTCGTCCTGCTCGCGGGCCTTCCCGCGGTGAAGGCTGAGACACAGCATCCGTCCTGGAAGGGAAAGGCCGTGCTGTCCCGAGGGGCTGTATTTGAGAAAAGAAACGGGGTCTTTGGAATGCCGCGCTCCCTTCATTGCCGAGATGACCGGTCAAACGAGCCTAGTGTCAGCGGGGTTCCGATAAAAACATCATTGCAGGCTCATCGGGACGTGGGGCATGGGGAGGGCGTGTGTGTTGCATACGTTTTTCTGGTCTTTTGTCCCCCCGGGTACTTTCCCTGCAATTCTTTTTTTGGTTTTACTGTAAAATCCGCGACAGAACTGAGTGCAATGCTTCCTGGTACCTCGGAGAGAGGCACGGGGCTCGCCAGGCGCACACGCGGTTTGATGCTGGAAAGAAAGAAGGTGATTTTGGTCGATACGTTGTTGCAACATGAGGGTGTGGGATCCGTGCGTTGGGAGCTCCAGCGTTTGCAAAACTGCCTCGCCGGGGACTCTCCACCTGGCGCCCGTGTGGACGTCCCCGGGGTGCTCCTCAGCGGGCACGGTGCCCCGGTTTCCGGTGCGACGGTGACGTGTCCCCTGTTCCCAACACACTGCAGCTTCCGGCGCCCGCATGCAAGACAGACAGGGGCGGGTGTTTCGCCCTCCGGAGGTCGGGAATAGCAGAGGGCACGTTGGCTTTCCATCAGGAGTTGCCGGCTTTGCGCGCAAAGCTGCGCAGTGGGGGGTCTCGGGTGAGGGTGCAGGGGCTCTGGGCGGCTGCAGGAGAATCCGGATGATGTGGCTGGCAGTCCGCCCGGGCGCGGTGGGGCGTGTGCACCCAGGCCGTCCCCCAGCCGGCCTGGCTCCCGCAGCGGCCGCTGTCCAGCCTGTGGCTACCCCGGTTTATTTTCCCCGGCCCGCAACCCCGTGCGGCGCGCCACCCCAGCGCCCGGTTCCCGGCGGCGGCCCGACCCTTGAGGACACCCGCTCGCGGTGTTTGCTTACACTTCCACGCGTCCGCGCGCTGCGTAAACACGGGTGACAGCCCAAATAAGCTCCGGGTAATTTAATTTGAGCCTGGCCGGCCGGGTGGCCAGGCCGAGGTGCGGTGGGAGGTGGGTCCGCCGGGTCCACGGCGGCTCTGCCCCCGTCGCGGGGGCGCTGTTTGCACCGCGGGTTTCCACCCAACAGTTCCCCGGCCGCGCGGGGGGACCGGCTCTCCGACGGCTCTGCGCGCGCGACCAGGGCCCTTGTGTCTGGAAGGATTTCATTCCTTCATCGCTGCCTGAAGCCGGGTCTGACTCGCTCTGCACCGTTAGGGCCGTTCGATTGCCGGCGATCTGAGCGGCTACCGAGGGCAGCTGTGCCCGCACGAGGAGCCCACGGGGTCGGTGCCTCCGCGGGAGGCGCTTGTCGGGGGGGCCCCTGGCGCCGGGAGCCAGGAGGGTCTCGCCCGCAGGCCGGGGAGCTGGCGACGAGGGCGGGGAGCCGGTGCCGCGCTGGCCACCGGGCCCCGTGCCTTCAGGGTCTCTTTCGGGAAGGGGGTGCAGGCCGCCAGCGCGGGGGCAGTGCGGGAACCCCAGAAGGAGGCGCGGCCC
This sequence comes from Ailurus styani, assembly GCA_002007465.1. Classification (NCBI taxonomy): domain Eukaryota; kingdom Metazoa; phylum Chordata; class Mammalia; order Carnivora; family Ailuridae; genus Ailurus; species Ailurus styani. The sequence continues at coordinate 6,131,356 of LNAC01000046.1, read as the reverse complement.
CAGGCCGTGTCCCCGGCCTCCCCGCCGGCCGTGAAGGCGC
>LNAC01000046.1:6053129-6131183 GCA_002007465.1 Ailurus styani | reverse complement strand
GCGCGTGCACGCGATGCACGAGGACACAGGGGCTGGCGCGCTCCTGGCAAGGGGCCGGCCACGTCCGCCTGGTCGGGAGCCGGCTGCGAGCTGTGACTGCAGAGCGAGCTCCCGTTACAGACTTATTGGGGATTTAAGGCTTAGNAGGGCGAGCTCCCGTTACAGACTTATTGGGGATTTAAGGCTTAGTTAAATATGCCCCTCAAAAAAGTTTTCTCACTTTTTTGATACGCGACTTTTGTTATCAGGGTGTTAATAAGGCGGGACGCGTGGCGCGGAAGGAAGCTGTTGGCGTGTCAATTACACGGGGCAGCGTTTCCGTGCTCATTAGTATTCTTGGATGTCTCTAATTTACATCTAAATGTACTGACTAATTTTGATCCAATCATGTCAGAAATGATAGGTAGTGTGTGGGACGAGATGACAGCCCCACCAGCAGAAATTGCCAGAGTGAGGGAACCCCCAGGGCGATGATTTAATGCCCGCGTCAGCCAGGGCTGTCAGAATCGGCGGCCAAATTATGACACATTATGCCGGCGATGGACCCGCACGGACGCGGCGCGGGGGGAGCTCGGTTATTAAACCCGCGCCCCCCCCCGCCCCTCCGTGCTGCTCCCCGCCCCGCGCCCCCGGAGAACTAAGTGCTCACCACCCGTCCGAGACCCCGTCCGCCCAGTGCGCTGCGGGCCGCGGGGGGACACCGGGCGCCAGAGGCCGGCCCTCCGCAGTCTGGGCCCCTTGCCCCCAGAATGACGGGGGCATTGTCCCCGCAAACTTTGCGCAATGTGTGTGCTGCCGGGTGGGCTGCTTTCTTCCCGGGGTGTGAGTATGTGTGTGAGTGCGTGTGCGCATGACCTTGGGCACGTGTGTGTATACGAGTGTGTGCATGCATGTCTCTGTGCACATCTATGTGTGCCTGTGAGCGCTTGTGTCCGGGTGTACATGTGTGTGTCTGTGTACAAGTGTATGCATGTGTGTGGGTGTGTGTCTGTGTGTGCACGTGTCTGTGTGTGTGTGAGTGCTTGGCCCCGGGTGTGCATGTGTGAGTGTCTGTGTATAAGTGTATGCAAGTGCCTGTGTGTGTGTGTGCACATGTCTGTGTGCATGTGAGTTTTTTGTCCCCAGGTGTGTCTGTGTGTCTGTGTGTGCACGTGTCTGTGTGCATGTGAGCACTTGTCCCCGGGTGTGCATGTGTGTGTGTCTGTGTACGCGTGTGCCTGTGTGTGTGTGCCTGTGCACTTGTGTGTGTGTAAGCATCTGTGTGTATGTGCCTGCGTGTCCATGACTGTGTGTGTACATGCCTGTGTGTGTGCACAAGCATACGTGTCTGTGTCCATAACCGCGCATGTGCATGACCGTGTGTGTGTGTCAGTGTGTCCACAGCCGCGTGTGTGCATGTATCCGTGTGTGTGTGTGTCCCGGTGCGCGTGCAAGACCCTGTGAGTGTGTGTGTGTCTGTGCGTCAGGACCCCTCGCCTGAGGGAAACAAAGACCTCTCTCCCCCCGGGCCCAGCCTGGCCCCTGCGTCTTCCCGGTTCTCAGCTTGAGGGGATTTCCCTGTGGCAGGTGAGCCCGGACGGCAGGAAGTGTTTATTTTTCAGGGAGCAGGCGGTGCAGCAGGGGAGCGACCCCGGGGGGGTGCTGCCTGGACGCTGCCGCCCTGGCCGTGGACACTGGAGTCCGTCTCCTGGGCCTTCCCGCCCCCGCGGGAGGCGATGCGTCTGCCCGTCTCTGTCCTCTTCCACCGGGTCATCGCCATGCGGGGAGTGCATTCCCCGCTTTCCTAGGGGGGCTTCTCGCGGCCGACGTGGTGTTCTGGGCGGTGGCCCCTTCCGTCCTGTGGTTTTGTCGCGTCTGTGTCAGTTGCAGCCCAGGCCGTCCCCTTAGGAAACACCCCCGCACCCTCTTTCTCCAGCCGGTTGGCGTGCGAATTCGCGGTAGCGACGGCGACGATGCGGCGTGAGCGGTTCTGGCGGTGGGGCAGGGAAGCAGAGGGATGGCTGCGGACACGCGGGAAGCGCAGAATTCAGCACTTCACAGCGCGTCCACGGCGCCAGGAGGAATTCACACCCATTCACACCCGTCCCTCTGTCCTCAGGAACGGGGTGCGCACCTGCCTGGCCAGGCAGGCGGGAGCCCGGATCCCCACAGCTCCGAGGACAGGTCTCTCGGCTTCCCAGGGCAGGGGAGGGAGGAGACGGGGGTGACTAGGATCTGCGCTGTGAGCACGCCGTCCTTCCCGCGCAGGACCCGTGGCGCTGACTCGCGAGGGCACGGGGACCAGAGCGCAGGGCTTCCTCCCAACACAAGGCTGCCCGTGTGCACGAAAGCACCTGCTCCGAATGCCACCGTCGCCCCGCGTCTCATCCCGTGTGGGGCCGTGTCTGCTTTCGGGAACCGGGGCCCGTGTGCTGGGCGAGGCCAGTGTGCAGGGCTGGATCCCCTTTGCAACTTCCTGGGGCATCTCCGTCTGGGAATCTCGAGTTGAGTGGTTTTTTGGGGGGTTCTTTCTGGCCACTTGCATGGCCAAGACTGAAGCCATGACTGCCAATAAATATTAAAAGGCAGTTGTGACATGTCTAAGGTGTTAGCTTACTATGTAGATTTTGGGGGCGACGTAAGGCATTAGCTGGTCCTTCAAAGGGCATCGTCCAGATTTAGGTATGATGGGTCCTCTTCTTTGTGTCACCTTTGTGTTTATTTTGGAGGTCAGGCTCCCGAGGAAATGCCCTCAAGGGTCCCTTTGTGTGGGAAGGACGTCTCGCAGCCTCGCGAAGCCAGGTGGGGGGAGGAAGCCACTCAGGTGCGGCACGCACGGGTGTCCCAAGGCCCAGAATCCCTGCTCTGGCTCCCCCACCACCTTCCAGAGCTGCGTATCCCTGAGCAGACCCCGTTGCTTCTGGGATGCCCAGCGTCTCCTTTTGCAAATATGGGGGCTTGGATCACAGATCTCTAGAAGGATCTCCGGCACTGGCATTTTGTGACTTGATCTGGACAATCGCAGAACACCTCCTATGTCCTGGGGCGAGGGTGGGCGAATGCAGCCCCGCCACCTGCTTTGGTACGGCCCACCCAGGCGCTCAGAATCCTTTCGGGAAATCATGCAGTGTTGGTTTTATTTTCCATCTTTGAATGGCTCGGAAAAACGAGAAGCTGGCTATTGTAGAACCCAAGAAAATGATATGGAATTCAAATCTCAGCATAGACTTCCATGAGGACACAGCCACGCCCTTCTGTATAGGGATGGTCTGTGGTGGTCTTTGCACGACAGTGACTGAGCTGTCTTTGTCACGTGAACACCGGGCGAGAAGGTGACCATCTGCCATCCAGGAAGAGAGTCCTCACCAGGAACGAACTGTTCTCTGTCTGGATCTCAGACCGCCAGCTTCCAGAGCCAGGAGGCGTCAACGTCCGTGGCTCATACACCGTGCTCAGTGGTGCTTAGTTGTGGCACACAGAGTAACCTCCTACACCCACCAAGTCCGAAGTACGTACCTGGCCTTGTGAAGCAGCAGTGTGCCAAGCGCTGTGCACAGACAGCCTAGCTGTTCCGATCTCGCCTGCTTGATGTTTGCGGCTACCCCAGAAGTCTGCCTTCGAAGACAGGATTCCTGCTCCCAGACTCCCCAGCGAGGGGCTGGAAGATGCCGGGAGACACCGATGGAGCTTTCCTAAGGCACGCTGCCTGTCGTCCTCGGGGGGACGAGGTGCAGTGCGGCATGGGCCGACAGCCTGGGGCAGGCTGGATTAGTGGCTTCAAGCCTGCAGCTGAGAAGGGTGAGGCCAGCGGCTCTGGGAAGTGCTTCCCGGAGATGGTTCCCGGGCTGTGTCTGGTCCCGAGGGCGTGTGTGCCCTGGGGTGCACATCCATCTGCCAGTGCTCCCTGGTTGGGTCCCAGGAAGGTGGTTGTGAGCACTCAGGGGACAGCTAGTGTGGAACACAGATTCTCAGGCTCACACCGGATCCCAGAAAGAATGGGAGGGACCAGTCAGGGTCCTGGGGTTTGGACAGTAAAGATGTCCACATGAGCACCCAGCTGGACACAGAGTGGCCACGTGGGCCGTGGGGGTTACAGGACGGCCTCCTGCATTCCGGCCGACCGCAGAAAGAGAAGCGGGTCCCGCTCCTATGCCGTCAGATCAAGACTCAGGACATCACATGGGGCCTCACAAGCTCTCAGAGTATCTCGTCCTCTCACTTTCAGACCAACACCGTGCCTACAACAACATCGGGCTGAGACCCGCGAACACTGGTGTTGGGCGGCAGGGGAGTCTGTGGGATGCTGGTATCTCCAGAGCCCCGGCACTGCCTGATCCTGGGGCCTTGAGAACATGCAGCCCAGGCTGCTGCAGGAACACAGGCCTTCCACCCGGCTCCCACCCACCGTGGGACACAGTCTGCAAGAGGAACAGACTTCCCGACAGGGGCCTTACCCCATGGCCGGGGATTCCTTGTATATTTCTCTACAGGAGTGCCCTGGGGCTGCCAGATTACCCAAGACCATGCAGTCAAAACAGCATTTACTGCCTCCCAGCTCTAGAGACCAGAGACAGATCCAGGCGGGGCAGGACCGCTGAGATCCAGGAGGGGCAGGACCGCTGAGATCCAGGAGGGGCAGGACCGCTGAGATCCAGGAGGGGCAGGACCATGTTCCTTCCCGAGGCTCCAGAGGAGGGTCCTTCCTGCCTCTCCCAGCTTCTGGGGCTCCAGGCGTCCCTGGGCTGGTGGCCACGTCCCTCCCGTCTCTGCCTCCGTCCTCACATGACTTCTCCTGTGTGTCCGTGTCTCCTGTCTCTTACAAGGACACCTGCTACTGGATTCAGGACCATCCCTGATCCAGAGTGAGCTCATCTCACATTCTTCACCTGATTCCATCTGGAAACACCCCTTTTCAACATAAGGTCCCATTATAGTTTCTGGGAGCAGCATGGAGACATGTCCTTCCGGGGGGCCCGTCTTTGATCTCAGGAAATGTCAGGAGCAGCAACGGCGGGGTGCCTCCTGGGACAGGAACCCGGGTTCCCTACTGCGCTCAGCCACACCACAGCTCTGAGGGATGGTCGACCCTCGTAGCAGTAAGAACAACCACACTGGCGGCTGGAACAGTAATAATCATGACAGCTCAAGGACACGTCTCCGTGCACCCATTCAATGTCCTCCTTACACACACATGGGGTCCCCCACCCTGTGCTCGGCTGTGCACTGCACACCACCTACAAAGACACCCCTTCCCTCTCACTAATGATGCTATGTGTCTGAGAAAGTGCAGCTTGCAGACCACGCATGGCATGAAACATGGCAGCCTGCACACCGAGGGTGCTTTCTCTCATCCCACGGAGGCTGCCCGTGTGCCCGTCGTTGAAGGGGTCCTGTCCTCACGCTGCACTAACCACGATGGGGGGGACCAGCAACCGAGGATCATTCTTGTTCCTAGGTTTTCCCACCGTCAACATTACTTATGAAGATCAACCTTCCTGAGAGGGTGTCCTGGCTGGATGGGACTTTTCACTCATGATTGGCGTCACAACTTTAAAATCCTCTTGCTGCACGGGATTAGGGTCTTAGAGCCTCCCATCCCTTGAGGCAGGTGTGATTCTGGAAACATGGACTCTGGCCTTGGTTGAAAGGTGAGGCAGAGTTCTGGGCTTTTTCCAGGATCCCCCAGTCTGCCTCCCAATGCAACAATCAGGAACACCTCAACTTGGGTCCACCGGCAGGAGCGGTTTTTGTCAAGCGGTCCTGGGCTCCAATGAGAGTGAGCATCACAGCAGCATGGTACAAACTTCTCTTCATCTTTTCCGGAAGGGCTTCAGGGGGAAAATTAAAGAAAGCTCCTCTTTTCCCAGTAGGTGCTGCAGGTGAGTCTTATCATCAGAACGTGCTGGGTGTGAAGTCCCAGATTTTAAAAAGCAAATTAATCAGGGACTGCGTATTCCCACCTCAGAAAGATGAAACATGAGATCCTTTGAGGTAGCTGCATCCTTGGCAAACTATTTCTCCCTCTAAAAGTTACATCCCCATTATTTTAAAAACAATTTACGTTGACCTATATGCAGTGGTTGTAATATGACGGAATGGGGATGATACTACGAATACCAGTAAAAATAGGTGAGACAATTGGGGCAAAGGGAAAACCAGGCCAGGAACAAAGAGGCAAAGCTAGAGCAGATGGCTACACCTGTGGGGGCTGGGTTCTCCCGCAGCAAAGGCAGAGAAGAGATTTGGGATTCAGGGGGCAGGGAACTCATTTGGGGTCAACATCCCTAAAGGGCAAGACTGGGGGCAAGGCTGAGCATGGGGAGACATCGAGGCTCATGCAGACTTTGGAGGGAGGGAGTTCTGGATCGGCACGTACATTGCAGTTGTCCGGAGTCTGGCTGGTAAAGCCCAATTTTGGCCCCCACCTTGGTCAGCCCTCGGGAGGGTGCGATTCTGGGCGGGCAGCTCTCTGCAGTGAGGCTGACTCCAAAACAGCTTGAGAATGCCTGCTGACAGCCCTCTGTGCCCCTGCATGGTGAGGCTCGCCTTGTAGGGGGTCTGAGTGGGGACCACGATGTCTAGCACAATACGCCGAATGTGTGTACACCATGGAAATGGACTGAAAATCCACCCTGAACTTTCTACATGTGTCTGCTACTGTATACCACGTGTGCACGGCCCACGAATTGGGACCATGTATCTTCACAGAGCTTTCTACATGCTTCCCCCACCGTATGCCACATATATGCGCATGTGAGGATGGACCATACATTCACATGGAGCTTTCTCCTTGTGTCGGCCACAACACAACAAATGTGTGTATGTTGTTGAGATGGACACACAGTCACAGTGAGCGTCCTAGCCACCATGTGCGGAAGGACACAGGTGCAGCTCGGGGCTCTTGGGGGCAGTCACTGGTTATTTTAAATATTTATAGCAATGTCCCCCTCCATTTTAAAAATTCCTGATTCTGCTGATTTGTGTCTTCTCTCTCTCCTTTTTTTTTATTAGTCTTGCTCAAGGTCGGTTTATCCATTTTATTAGTCTTTTTATACAACCAGCCTTTGGATTTATTGATTCTGTTGCATTCTTGCTTCCTCTTTTATTCATTTGTTTTGCCATTTACCATTCCCTGCCCTCTGTTTTCTTTTGATTTAATTTATTTCCCTTTTCTATCTTTTCAGACGAGTTTTTACACACTGGTTTTCAGCATTCCTTCCTTCCTAAAATACAAATTTAGGGCCAGAGAGCTTGCTGCAGATGCGGCCTTGGTGGCAGACCATACATTGTGATGTGTTGAGTTAGCACAAGCATTTTGTCCAGATTGTCTTCTGATCATCGTGGTAGTCTCTTTCTTGACGCACTGGTACCTTGGGACCATGTCACTGAATTTCCAACCGTTTGGAGAGCTGTCTAAACATCATTAAAAAACATTGGTTTCTAGTTTAATCCTGCTACAGTCAGAGATCACATTCTGTACAGTTTCGGTCTTTTGATATGGGACGCGTCTTGCATGATGACCCAGGATGGGGTCGTTTTTGGGAAACATGAGACAATGTCTTTACTGTACCCAATGGAGGAAGAATTCTGCCATATTCTTTAGGGCGAATTTGTTCATCTTCCCCTTCAAACTTGTACCTCCGCACTGAATTGACAAGCACTTTTCCTCTCTATCAGACAACGCCGAGTGTGAAAACATCCCGTAAGATGACGACTGTGTGTTTCTCCTTTTCTTTCTGCTGGGTTTTGCTTCACGTATTTTTGGGATTTGTCATCCTTACCACAGAAGTTTCGCCCTGTTGTGTTTTCATGGCAGCTCGAGGTTCGCGTCACTCTGAAACATCCTTTCGGCGCAGGAAGGCCCATTCCCGTCCTGTCGGCTGCGTCTGACTTCGGGGTGACTAGCTGCTACCTTTTCAGTCGGCGTGTGCCTGACAGAAGCATCATTTCTCGTCTTTGAACTGTTCGTCTGTGTCCTATTCTGAAGGTACGTGTCTTGATAGCAAGCCCGTATTTTACAAATTTGGTTGAACAATTCCTGTATTTGACCAACTTAACCCTGATACATTCCACTGATTGGTGATTATGGATTATTGATCCTTTTACCTTGAACACTGAGTTCTTACTCTTTGTTATCTCTCTGTCCACCTGTTATCATTCTCCCTCCTCCTGGTTTCCCTCTTTGTCTTGATTTTCTCTTTTTATTTGACCTTATCTTCTATCTATTGGCTTGCTAACTCACCACTCTTTTTTGGTATTAATTTGTGATGTATTTTATTTTCATATAAATTTGGCGTCTACCATCTGTGTTTCTCATCTGGAGCCTTGGGTTTTTGGTCATCACTCAGATTGTTGGTGAAATTCAGTTTCCTTGTGGTTTTAGGGCCAAGGTCCCATGTGCACCCTGGCTGTTAGCTCTCAGGGGATGCCCACAGTCCTGGCCCAAGGACTTCTCAGCACATGGAAGCTTACTTCCCAAGCCCAGAGGTCCATCTCTCTCTGATCTACCAAGGTGGAGTGTGCGTTAAGTCATCTCATCATGTAAGCCACGGTCCCATCACCTTTGCCATATGAAGTAACGTAGGGGGGCCTGGGTAGCTCAGTCGGGTGAGCATCTGATTTTTGCTTCTGGCTCAGATCATGATTTCAGGGTCATGAGATCGAGCCCCATATCAGGCTCTGAGCTGAGCATAGAGCCCACTACACATTCTTTCTCTCTCTAAAAAAAATAACTTATCAAGAGACTGACATCCAACACAGCCACCAGTGGTACCCTCATGCTCGGAGAGGAGGGGGACAAGAGACCACCAAGCGGGGGAAACTAGGGGCTCATTTCAGAATTGCCCCCCCACAGGTTCCCACCGTGTGGTCCACACAGGCTTAGAGGTGAGGATGCCTCTGTGATCCAGTGCCCACCAAATCCACTTACACGTGGTTCACTTTGCTTTGTATAGTACTCCTTATTTGTCCAGTGAGCTCCTACACATCCCTCAAGACCCAGGTCTGAAACCCCATCCTGCAGGAAGCTTTGCTCAGTCTTCAAGCACGGTGCTTCCTGTTAGCATATCACATAGCAATCCCCTCCACGAAGCCCTGCCTTCAGGCACCTTCCTTCTCTACATTTCCAGCCTCTAAGGCCTCCAGGGAGCGCCCAGTAGGTGCTCAAAATACTTTTACCAATGAATGAACACTTGGGTGGAGACAAACCAAGCGAGGTGCTTACATACATCCTGCTAGATTAAAACATGCATGTCAGATAAGTAAAAAAAAAATTAATTAAAAAATTGAAGTGCTTCTGGACATAGTATTGAGTACTTTACTTTTTAAAATTAATTTTAAAATATTTAGATTGGATTTTGTTATAACTCATTTGGAGGTCAAACATGCAGAGTTAAAAGACACAGAAACCCATAAAAAAAAATCTGTCCCAGGTGCCTGTGTTCTCCCCATGTCGGCGAACGTCCACCTGGAGGCTCCGTGGCCCATCCTCCAGACGGGGGTCCAGCTCCTGAGCCCCAGGTGTGTGCAGTTCCTGCTGGCATGGAGACTCCCGACCTGGATTGCCAGCTCGCCTCACGGCGCAGCTGCTCCAGTGTGCTCTCTCTCCTAGACATGCATGCGATGCACACACAATCACACACACACGCCCACTGCACACACACCATATGTGTGTGCAAGTGCACACACACGTGTATGCACAGATACACACCAGTCCACACACACAAAGCACTCACACAGTCATGCACACACACCACACACACAGCCAAATGCACCCACGTATGTGTGCACACACGCGCCGTGTGAATGCTGTGGGAGCTGGGCGTGTGCACACCTATCCCTGCAGACAGGTTCCATTGCTGGGCTGGGTCACATGCACGTTTTGACATTTCTGCAGGGGTCACGCCCTGCCCTTGCTGTGTGGCAGGGCACCACGAAAAACATCGTCCCCTGGGGCTATCTGAACTGTATGGATGCGTCAGGAGAAAACCAGCCTCAGCCTTAAACCCATCCACGTGGAAGACGGCAACTCTTGACGGAGAACACGACCAGGGAGACACACGTGCCCGTCCAACCGTGCCTGAGCCTCGCCCGCCCCTTCTTCTATGAGGCTTCCCACCTTCTGAGACGCCGGCCTCGTCAGGCGAGCAAACACCCACTGATACCCCTTCCGTGTCCTTGTTTCTGGCTCTGCTCCCTCGTGGCAGGTTGGTCGTGAGTTCTGATCAGATTCTATCTCTGCCACGGGTCTTGCACGCCCCCCGTTCCATGGACTGGTGTGTGCGATTTTTGTATCTGTGCTGTGAGAGCAGACCACCGGCTGTTCCCGTCCCCAGGTTCCCATCCCCGACGTTATTGCTCGAAGCACGACTGTGTCCCGAGACTACACACGGGCACTGGCTGTGAGACCCCTTTCTATTACCCGAGAGGATAACACCCATCTCAGACGTGACACAAAGTTGAACACATGTGAGTGCCATGGGATGCGGGTGGGTGCCCTCGTGAAGCACAGGTCTGGGAGCCGGGTGGATGTGCTCCCGTGTGTCTGTCTGAGTGTACGTGTGTGTGGCTGCGGGTGGGGGTGAGCAGGTGTGCAGAGCTCAGGCAAACCGGCGAATCCAGGAAAGCACGGTTTACACTGCCTAAAACTCCAGGAACATCCGACACGCCCACCGCAGCCGTGGCCTTCGCCGGGCTTAAATCATAAACTGTGCATGTTGAAGGTGATTGCGGGAAACATTCCGTGGCTCAAAGTCTTGTGTGCCGGGCCCCTGGGTGGCTCAGTGGGTTAAAGCCTCTGCCTTCGGCTCAGGTCATGATCTTAGGGTCCTGGGATCGAGGCCCGCATCGGGCTCCCTGCTCAGCGGGGAGTCTGCTTCCCCCTCTCTCTCTCTGCCTGCCTCTCTGCCTCCTTGTAAACTCTCTCCTCTGTGTCAAATAAATAAATAAATAAATATTTAAAAAAAAAACCAAACAACACAAAGTCTTGTGTGCCAACAAGACACAGAGCTGTGGGCAAAGCTCTCCTCCAGGTCTACCTGCTCCCATCGGCGCCCTGCGGCTGCTCTCATGGAATCTGCCCAAACATGGGGTTTTGCTGTCCGTAGGCAAAGCTCCCACTGACCCCACTGGCTCACCCTTGACAGCCTGCATCACCTTGTGGGATCTGCCATCCAGCCACCTCTTGGCGCCTCATACTGCCCCTTGACTGTTCCCAGCTCTCCGTGTTCTGGCTACTCATTTCCTACCCCAGGACCTTTGCACTGGCCATTCCTGCCACTTGGAGCATGCTTCCCACATGCACTGAGTTGGCTCATCACCCTGCTTCCTTGGCGTCTCTGTTGCAAAGCCACCCTGTCCCAAACGCCTTCTGACACCCTCTTTAGAATCAGACCGCCCACCCCTGCCGCCTTCCCTCCTGCTTCGGCAAAATGTCTTTTTCCTTTTAATGCCAACCTTGCATGACTCCCAAATCTCGGATTCACTGTGTGTGGGGAGGAATTTTATTTAGCATCTGAGGAACATTTGCCGAGTAAACGAGTGAAGGAGTCTCTCAGCTTCCTCCTTGCAAACGGATTCCTCCCGTGTGGCACGTTGTAGAACACTTGAGCGCGAGTCACCTGCTCGAGAACCCTCAGTGGATCCCTATGACCCCAGCAGGAAGTCCAGGATCTGCCCCCTTCCCAAAGCCTTGCCCTCAGCCGGCATGTGTTGGACCCTGGGTATCCCATGTGGCCCCCAGGATCCCTTTACGTGGACTGACCACCTGCCTGATTGGAGCCCTCAGGTCTTGGCTTGCTGGGTCCACTATGGAAGGGGCCAGAATCTGGTTTTGCTTAGTGATGTTGATTTCGTCCTGGGAGGAGGGGGACCACCACACGCATGGATGGATTAATGTCACGGTTGCTTCAAAGGCTTCTTGCTACCTGCTTGGCGTCTTGTCACAGTGAATATGGAGTGTGTCTGGTTCCTGAAACAAGCCCCGGAGTCCAGCACAATGTCTGATCCTGGCAGGAACCCATATTCCCCAGGGTTCCTACTAAATGCAATTGAGGCCAGGGTGAGCACCTCACATACCCAGACAATGTCTCCCTTGCACGTCCTCAGCACAGCCCACCCCTGCACACCAGCCCCGAGAGAGAATAATGCCGCCGGCTCCCTGTCCTCCTCCTGGTTTTCCTCTCCTGTCACTGTGAGACCTCCATCCGAACTCTGAATCACAGACGTGTCAGCAAGGACATCACAACCTATGCACTCGGGAGAGACAGAGGGTGCCCATTCTCATGTCGGGAACGTCTGAGTTGCGGGATTAAAGTTGATTTAAGATGTTTACACACGGGTAGTTCCAGTCCAACGAGGTGGTGCCATGTGCTCAGACCACCTGCAACACAGAAGGTTGCAGAGCAGCATCTGGAACGTGCGTCAGGATGTGTAAAGTATCTGCAGGTCCTTAAGGGAAGTTCAAATGCACAGTGATGTGTATGAATCAGCTGCGGCGGCTGTAACAAGTATCACAGACCTGGAGGCTTAAAGAACAGCTTTTATTCCTTCCAGGCCTGGAGGCTGGGAGTCCGAGATCCAGGCGGGGCTGGAGCTGGGAGTGTGAGATCCATGCAGGGCTGGGGCTGGGAGTCATCCAGGCAGGGCTGAAGCTGGGAGTCTGAGACCAGGTATGAGTGAGTCTGGGAGTCTGAGATCCAGGCAGGGCTGAGGCTGGGAGTCCGAGATCCAGGTGGGGGTGAGTCTGGGAGTCTGAGATCCAGGCAGGGCTGAGGCTGCAGTTCTGAGATCGAGGCAGGGCTGAGGCTGGGAGTGTGAGATCCAGGGAGGGTTGAGGCTGAGAGTCTGAGATCCAGGCGGGGCTGAGGCTGGGAGTGTGAGGTCCAGGCAGGGCTGAGGCTGGAGGTCTAAGATCCTGGCAGGGCTGAGGCTGGGAGTCTGAGATCCAGCTGGGGCTGAGGCTGGGAGTGTGAGGTCCAGGCAGGGCTGAGGCTGGAGGTCTAAGATCCAGGCAGGACTGAGGCTGGAGTTCTGAGATCCAGACAGGGATGAGGCTGGGTGTGTGAGATCCAGGGAGGGTTGAGGCTGAGAGTCTGAGATCCAGGCGGGGTGAGTCTGGGAGTGTGAGATCCAGGCAGGGCTGAGGCTGGAGGTCTGAGGTCCTGGCAGGGCTGAGGCTGGCTCCTCCCGAGGTCTGTCCTCTTGGCGTGCAGACCCTGTCTTCTCCCCGTGTCCTCACGTGGTCGTCTCTGTGGGTCTGTGTCTCCATCTCCTCTCGTTCTAAGGACCACCATCCTATGGGATCAGAGCCACTACCCTATTGACATCATGTGACTTCTACCCTGACTCTAATGGTCCAAACACAGTCCCGTTGTGAGGTCCTGGGACTGAGGGTTTCCACAGGTGAGTTTGGGGGTCACAGCTCAGCCCACTAGTGAATACACACCTTTCCACTTGTGTTCTGGAGGTGCAAAGTGCTTGTGTGAGGGAGGGATGCACGCACCCGTGGGTGTTATTGGAGGGGAGGCTGGCAGGTCTTGAACCCACAGCGTGATGGGTTTGCACTCCACCCCGTCGGCCCCGGAGGCGGGAGCCACACCGGGGGTCAGGCGCGCGGGGCCGGTGCTCAGCTCCCCTCATTCCGCGGGCTGCCGGCCAGGGGGCGGGGTTGCTTCCCGGTGTCCTGTTTTCTGCATCTTGGAAGTCGTAATGAACTTTAATTGCGAGCCCTTTGCATGCTATGGCTTCAATTTAGTCTCCATCAAAATTAGCTAAAATCCATGGGCTTGATTTATTGCATTAGCTACGGTCCCGCTAAAGGGACGTAATTCCTCCTGAAAATGCCACATGCCGGCGGAACAGGAAGCCAATTAGGGGCCCGAGGATGATATATGGGCATTTTAACCAGCAGTTTACTTAATATCCCCATTAAACAAGACTCTTTGCATTAATCATTTCATTCTCCTCCAGTCTATAAGGCCCTTTAATTGCTGCTTAAATGAGCCCTGTGTTTCAGCCCAAATTCAATCTTGGATCGGGAGAGAGAGATCTTTTCCAGGGCTCAGCTGCCCAGCTGCCAAGACCTGTCAGATACGATCACGTAACTGCTCACATTTCTCACGGTCTCATTGGAGCGCCACGAGATTGACAGAAATACCGCAGACGTGTGTGCGCGGCTGTGTGTGTGTGCGCGCGCGCGCGTGTGAGTGGGGAGAGAGCGGCGCGTGCGTGTGCGTGTGCCCGGCGGGGCAGGGAGCAGCCGGGACCGCCGTCCCTGTCCCGCACCGTGTGACTCCCGTCGCACGGGTCGTGACCGGTCCTGGGGAACCGCGTCCACCTGCCGGTGGGTCCCGGGGGCAGGTGTCCGCTGGCCTCGCCCTGCCCGCCGGCACCCGACCGGCCTGGTCGGGGAGGCCCCTCCCGGGAAAAGAGGGACGGGCGAGTCGCCGGATGGACAAAGCGAGCTGGCCCCGTGCGGCCGTCGGGGCCGTGACGCAGCCTGCAGACCCGGGGTGCCGCCGAGTCACGCCCCCAGCTCCAGCTCGGACCCCGCACCCCCAGACGCCACGGGCCTGGTTCTGTCCTCCTTCCTGCCCGTTACCGGAGCGGCGAGCGTCCTGCGTCTGGGCGCTCCCCCGTTCCCCGGGGCTCGGGCTGGCTGGACCTCGGTCGGGACTGGAGAAATGAGCGGGGAGGGGGCCCGGGAACGTGGTGGCATCCGAGCGAAGCTCGGGGCGCCCCTCTGCAGGCCGGCGGCCGACTCCGAGGGTGGTCCAGGCCTCTCTGCTTGGCCAGAAACTCAAGACAGGCCGTACAGCCCCGGACCTCATATATTTTGCTCTCTGTGAAATTTGGCAGAAAGCAAAGGCCCCCCTGCTCCACCGCAGGCCTTGGGAATGCGCGCCCGGGGTGAATGGTTGGAACGCATGCCTGTGTGCTCGGCGGAAGAGCCGTGTGTCTTTGCTGTGGGCCTAGGACCTCACTAGGAAGAGGGGGCTGCGCTGGCCACCCCCTGCCCTGCGGGAGAACGGACCCCTGAGACCGCTGCCCTCTCCTTCCTGCACTGCTGGGCGCCGACAGGCCCCTGGCAACAGTCCTGACCTGTCAGGGAGACCCTGAGCCCGGGGCTGGCTGTGCCATCCGGGCGGGTATGGACCCTCCGAGAGGCATTGCCCACTTGGGTGGAGGTGTGGGCTAACTCGTAGCTTTGATTTTGGCAGGTGCGTTTGGAGACATCAAGTGCGGGCTTTCCAGGGGACGGGTCCCGGAAGACAGGGTTCAGCGCCCAGGGCTGTGCTGCGGCCCGGACTTCTTACCGCCTCTGACCCCGTCCCCGATGCCAGCCTGCACCGGGACACTGCCCCCCGTGCATGCCCCCAGACCCTGCAGCCCCAAGGGCACCCCACAAACACGTCCCACGGATGACAAGCCCGTTACGTTGGCACCTGCCGTTGCCTGGGCTTTTCGAGTTTTTTTGGAGGGGCCACATTCTGTGAACTCTGTTGAAAGAGTAGGTTTATTTCAGGAGAGAATAAATAACCCTAACCCTCCAAGCTGGCCAGCGCCGTGCTTACGGGGACTTCGGAGCGTCTGCGGAATTCGAAGGGGAGGGAAGACGGTGGGAAAGAGAACATCCGCGTGCATCACGCAGGATCGCTCGTGGAAAGCCCGAGCCGAGGCCCCGAGGGGGACCCAGGGTGATAAACACACGGGCATCTGATGGGAGCCCTCCGTCTCCGTTTCATGCCGGAGCACGGCGGAGAATGTCCGAAATTCCCGTGTGCAGAACAGGTCTGACGTTGGGGAGGGCTGGTGTCATTAATTTGCAATGGCCCGCACGGGCACCTCCAAACATGATGTCCCAGGATAACCGTCGGCTAAAGAAATAGAATAAGAGAGCGATTTCTCGCCTTTCTTTCTTGAAGCCGGTGCCTGCGACGGAAGGCAGGCTGCCCCTCAGCTGTCCAGGTCTGGCTCGCAGCCGTGGCGCACAGGTCTGCAATTTTTCAACGGCTGGATGTGTTTTTTCCGACCCCGTTCACAGACCCCATGGGTACCTGTTGTGCTTCCAGTTAATGAACGCACAGATAATGAGGTGCCAAGTCTCCAGATTCCGTGGAGAGAGATTCCATTGACAGATAGCCGCCGCCAACTGGACACAAAACAGAACTGAAGCAAACCAAATGCCAAGCAGTCTGTCCGTTATAAAGCCCAACCCTTCTATTTTTTATTATTATTATTTTTGCTTTGCAGGACCTGAGAAGAATTGAGGGGAGTCTTCCTGGGCTTGAAGGCGTGTGGCGCGTTGGGTGCGTCTGTATCCTGAGGCTCTGACTTGTCGTCTGGGGACGAGAAATGCCGGCGTCCTGTCCAAAGGCTCTTCACGTGCCCCGGGGCTCACCAGACGCCACCCTGGGGCCCCACGCCACTAACAGTCCCCTTCTCCTCATGCAAACGCTCATGGGTCCTACCCGTAAGTGGGGGCCCGGGGCTCCTTGGTGGTGGCAGAGGGGGCTTTGCATTTTTTCTCTCTCTTTCTGAAAGAGGCTCGTCCCAACGAGCCATATGCCCATCTACAGAGAGATACATAAACACGAAGAAGGCTTGGCGCATGGGGAATATTACTTGGCCGTGAATAAGGACAGTGTGACACCTGCTAGGTACCCCTTGGCTGGACCTTGAACACATGATGCTCGGGGACCAAAGCGAGACAGCAGGACCACACCGTGTGTGACCCCATGTGTAGGAATCATGCAGAACTGGAAAGTCCCTAGAGTCACGAGGCGGATTCGTGGTCTCCAGGGGCTGGGCACGGGTACGGGGACAGGCTCTCCTTTGTGGGAGGGGCGTGTTCTGGACCTGGACAGAGGTGTTGGCTCCGCCCGGTAAGCTGAGGACCCCAGGCGCAGAGGGGTCAGCACACTCTGGTGGTCCGTGTGTTTGCAGCGTCCACTGTCCCCGCCGCGGCCCCACCTCAGATCTCTTGAAGGACTTCCCGGAACTGCTTTAGGTCAGCTGTGGGAGACAGAGAGGTGAGGAGGTACTGCAACCACAAGCCAGTGTTCACCAGTTCACTGAGAGCTTAATGCCCTGTGCAGAACATTCCAGAATGTTCTGGGTGCAGGTGGCAGGGACAGGTGTGCCGTGTCTGACTATGTGCATGCCACAAATCACTGGCTTGAGGGGCTAAGCCGTGTGACTTGCCGCAGTGCAGGGAACTGGGGAGGGTCTTGGTGCGCACGGGCTGGGTGCCCGGCGGAGAGGGTGTGCAGGGATGGAGAAGCCCGCAGGCCCCACGACAGCTGGAATGGGGTGCACATGCAGTTGTGTGCGCGGGTTCCGCCTGCAGCCGGCCTTGGGTGCTGGCGACTTGGGGCCGCGCTTGGGTCAGGGCTGGACGCTGGCCTCCGTGGAGAGGGGGCCGCATCTGAACACGCAGATTCTGGAGGAAGGGGAAGATTGTTTCTGCGCACAGCACAGCGCGGTGTGACACACAGACTACTCGAGTCAGACGCAGGCTCTGAGCTGCAGGAAACCGAAGGTCCCCCCTTAGCCACGTCCACCAAATCCCTCTCACTATGGAGGGTCACAGATGCTTGGGTTTGGGGAACCAGCCTGTGGGCATCGTTTCTAGACCCAGGCTGGGCCCCCTCTGAATTGACAACATGTCTACCTCACGGAAGGCAGTGGGGAAGAGGAACCGGGTTCTCTCTCGTCCACGAACCAGTGCTGTTCAGCACACGTTGTGCTTGGAAGCATTTCATCCAATGAGTCATGTAAACTGTGTACTGGGCACCCCTAAGGGCACCTTTGCGGCCTGTGGAGTGTGCAGTGAACAACCTGAGCAACTGTGCATGGCGATCTTTTTTTCAGCCACAGCTTGCTCTCCTCTTATGGTAGAGGCCCTTGGATCGCACATCAGAGATGCAGCTTCTTATCTTCTACGATGAGCGTAAGGCTGTGCAAGCCTCCAGGTTTCCTAATTAGTACTTTTAAGACACAGATAGCCAGCGTTCACACTCCCAAAGCCGTTCCTTTCATTTATGGCACAACCACGTCCACACTTTATCAGACATTGGATGAAGACAGGGGCCAAAGTCTTGGGCAATGGGCCACATATATTAAGTGTTCACAGCCCCTCTCTACGCCCCGTTCCTGGACAGGGCTGGGTGGAATGGAAGAAATGCATTTGGTTCTCCCGATATTTGAGCTGTGGGTCTCCCCGGCTGGGAGGCTTCCCGTGCACGGAGTGGAAGAACACTCCGTTTCCCAGTGGGGGCCTGGAAGATGCCACGTACCTGGTCAGCGGGAGCATCGCTGCTGCCCAAGGCGAGCGCGCCATGACCGCCTGCCCTGGGGCCCAGGTGTGCGCGCATCCTTCCCCCCGGATGTCGACCCTCCCTGGTCCCCACTGGACGGACGCGCAGGAGGCCTATTTCCACTCAGCGACGCGGAGAGGAAAAGCGTCCACGTAAAACTGCATCCATCGCCTGAGTGGCGTGCAGCGCCTTGGGCTGCGTCTTGCAGTCCCGCCAACGAACGCAGTGAGGACCGAGAGCGGGCATGGTGCTCGGTCGCGGGGGCTCCGGGCCCCCAGAAGTGGGGCCAACCCCACGCCTTGCCTCTCCTGGCGCCTCGTCGGGCTCCTGAAAATCCCCCCGCGTCGCGCGCCTGCCGGGGCACAGACCCGGCGCGTCCACGGGAGATCTGACGCCTCCAACACTTGAGTCGTTTTGTCCCCCAAAACAAATAAGTAAACTAAAAGAACTTAAAAATATATTCAATTACCGTTTCTTAAAAGGAAGGCACGCCATACCCTTGACAGCGAAATAAATGGATTTTATTAAGGCGGTGATTAGAGGCCGTGATTATTTAGTATTCCTGTTTTATTATGTCGTCGGGGTCTGCGGGGAGTTGGGAGTCTGTGTTCTTCATTTCCAACATTGATTCCCACATTACACGGCTACATTGAATAATTAATATAGTTCCGATGATGGATGGCTCGCGCGGCCCGGATATTAGGTTATCAATCATGACCCACTTGTTGTAATGTAATCATATTGAAAACGTGTCAGAAGCGGTTTACACCGGGATGACGAGGGGCGCGCGGCGCGCTGGCAGGTGCGTGCGCGCCGGCCGCCGCCGGGAGCCCGGAGAGACGGGCGCTTCCAGCCGGCCGCGTGAGCAGGGGGGCGGCCTCTCCCGCGACGCCCGGGCCTGGCGGGAAATGCCCCTTAGGTTCCCCGAGGCACACACGGGAAAGGGGCTGCTTCGCGTCCGCTGAAGACGAGCAGGTGTTGGGAGGCGGGACGGCCCGTCCCTGGAGGCCGGGAATGCCTGCTCAGAGCCTGTGTGGGCGCCCCGCCCCCGGTGGGCTCTGTGGGTCACCAGCACGGTGGTGCGTATGCCCTTCGCCTCATTCCCCGCTTACTTCCGGGACGTGTTTGTGAGCTAGGGAGCAAATTGCACATCTGGCCACTGGCCCTTTGCACCTGCCCTTGGGGGTCTGCGGGTGCGTGTGCATGTTTACAGTCAGGCCGTGGGCAGCCAGTGCGCAGAGATCCCGTGTGGGATCCCGGGGCCAGGCTCAGCTCCCCAGGATGGCTCTGGAGCGGTCATGACCTTCTTGGGTCTCCGGTGGCTCTCGCTTCTCTTGTGTCTGGAAGCGAACCTGAGTGCAGACTTCGGGGTTCCCTTCTCCAGCTCGGAGGGAACTGGCTTCTCGGGGTCGTCTCGGAAGGACACCGATCCCATCCCAGGCTCCGGCTCTGTGGTCTCGTCGGACCCTAAGGACAGCTGCCCCTTGAACGGCTCAGGTCCGAACGGCTGGTCCATCTGGACCGCAGTTTCCTTGTAAATGCACTTTCTGTTCCTTAGGATTTGGCCCATCGTGTTTTCGTCTTCCCAGCGCACTTTGCTGTGAGCACGCAGCACGTGATGCAGCGGGTGTAGAGAAGGTGTGCGTGGCCACTGTTCCTGGTGTGGATGAGGCGTCCGGCCGACACCAGCCTGTAGGGGTTCAGCTTCGGGGGAGTCAAAGCTAAACGTGGATGATGGGGTTCATGCGTGCGAAAGCCCCGTTCGTCAAGGGGCGACTCGCCCTCCCAGAGGCCCGCCGGCCTGTGCCACCCGTCGGCGTCAGGGCGTCCACACAGCGCTGTCGGGGACACACGAGCTTCGAGGTCGTGGCGGAGAGGTTGGGATCCCGGGCGCCGCGGGAACGCACCGGCAGGCAGGGGAGGGGGCGTGGGGTGCAGGTGGGGGTGTGCTGCGGGCGCTGGGAGGCTCCTCTGCCTGAGGCTCCACACGCCCTGTCCTCCGGGATTTCTCTTTTCTTCCAGGGACACCCGTCACTGGACGGAGGAGCCTCGCACCCCGATCGAGCTCACGTCAGTCCCTCGTCCCATCTGCGAGCCCCCGTTTCCACAGAAGGCCACGCTCTTCAGTTCCAAGTGGGCCCTTCTGCTGGGGTCCCCGCGACGGCCACGCCACGGAGCACGCCGGCTGATTCTGGGGTGATACCGCGGTGAGGGTTTTCGGCAAGAAAGGGCGCGGAGCTTTGCCCTGCCCTCCGGCTCGTGTCTCCTGGCCCCGCACAGCCGAGCTTCCAGGAGGCCGGGGCCGCACTTGGCCGCCCCCCAGCCTGGCTGCCCTTCTACACTGATCCCCCACCACGTCCCATGTCCACCGTGACCCCGTGGCGCCAAACCCACGGGGCCTTTCTTCTTTGCTGCCCTCGTGTAGGTCGGAGCGCGCCTGGACTCCGTGGAACCCTGCCCCCCGAAACCGCTCGGTCCCCGTCGCCCTTCTGTGTCTCTTGGGCGAGACCCCCATCCCCTCCCCCACTCACCAGGGCGTCTCTGTGGCCCACAGACGCTGTTCGGGCTTCTCGCCCGGGGCACCCCAACCTCCTTCCTGCCCAGGTGCCGGCTGCCCCCAGCCCCGAGGACACGGCGCTCGCCGGCCCTCTGCCCCCTGCCTGCCTGGCCTGCCTGCTTGGTGAGCCCCCGGAACAGCCGGGTGCCCGCTGCCCTGGGGTGCGGGCCCAGGCTGTTGTCTGCAGGACTGTGGGAGGGTGGCCGTGCCGCGGCTGGGGCCTCCTGGGCGGTGGCACTGGGTTGCAGCCCTTACTGGGCCCTTGGTGACCAACACGAGCATGTTCCTGCTGACGCGGAGGCGACGGCCTGCGGCCCCCGGTGCATTCCGGAATGGGAGACGTAACGGGGCCTCGGAGCCTGGACACAGGCGGAGGCAGATGCGGGACCAAGATGGTGCCCCCAGTGGCCCCCGGCTTCGCCCGCATGGCCAGCCCGGCTCCCCGTCGGGCCGAGCCATCGGCCCCTCGCACGGACGTCTCATGCTTCCTGCCCTGCGGCGCACCCCGCCGGCCTCGCCCATTGGCAGACCCGGAGGCCGCGGGGGCTCCGACACGGTCACTCCGGCTCTACATCGAATTGCCCTCCAGCCGGCACGCAGGCCCCTGGGGAAGCAGGCGCCTGACCCCTTCCCCCGTTCTGCGACCTGTGTTGAAGCTCCGTGGGGGCTCAATGTGCCTCCCCAGGTGCACAGGCTTCCGTCCGTGCCACGCGCCTCCTCTGCTCCTCTGCTGCCGCGGACCTGCCCTGAACCCCCAGTCGTGCCAGCGTCCGCCCCGTGGGCCCTGCCCGGTGAGGGGAGGTTCCGAACCCTTCCGGGACTTTGCATCCCTTTCGGGAGCGGGCATGCACCGGAAGCTGAGCTCTGCCGGCCGGGTGTGCAGGAGGCCACCCGGAGAGACGCGTGCCTCCCAGGCCCGCGGTCCCACCCCACCGTGGGGGCAAGGGCACACGTGCGCTCCCAACTCACTCTGGGCGTGTGTCACTCATCGGGCATTGGTATTTTACATGTATGAAAACACGCAAATCAGGGGCACTCTTCAGATGGCTGCCCCCGTGAGGCCTGCGAAGGGTAAGGGACAGGTTTGACGTAAAAAGAGCACATGCGTGCCCACGGGCACAAGTGGACACACGTATGCAGGCGCATACACACCAACAGTCGGACACCTGTGGACACGGAAGCACACACGTGTGCACCAACAGTCGCACACAGGCAGACACACGTGCATTCATACATGCACATGCACCAACAGTCACACCCACACAGGGAGACACACGTGCATTCACACATGCACATGCACCAACGCACTCACACACAAGCCACATCTATGCATGCACACGCTAACAATTGCACACATGCACATGCAAGCACACAATGCAAACATGCACACATGTATGCACGCGTGTGCATCAACAGTTGCACAGATGTGCACGCACAGGCACACAATGGACCAGCATACACACACAACAGATGCCCGTGCAAGCACACACAAGCACACACGCACAGCTGTGTGCACACATATGCATGCACGCGCAGGGCGCACCGAGATTTGCACACATGTCAACACGCAAACACAGAGGCACGCAAACACGCACACACACATTTTACACACGGGGACACACACAGACACACGTGAGTGCGTGCATGTGCGCACACACATCTGCACACCCAGGCACATGCGAGCACACAGGCAGGCACACGTGCGCACACACGCGAGCGTGTCGGTGCTGCGGGGGCTCGGAGCGTGTGAGAGGCGCTGGTTGCCATGAAGCGGTTTGAGCCCGCAAGGTCACTCGTGGCAATCATCTGCTCATTAGACGTGTAATCCATCACTCAAGTAATGGCAATTTAGGGCCGGAGTTTAATGCAGGTTGGTTTAATCCTGAGCAGCTTGTCAACTGCATAATTCACGAGGGATTGTGGGTACGCATGATTTAGCAGGCGACCCCTGACCTCCGCAGAGTAAGGAGCCTGCCTTCCAGGCAAAATTAAGAGGGAGAATAAGGCAGACCCTCTCACGCACAATTATGATGCGTAACAGCCCGACTGTCATTTTAGGAAGGAAAGGCGGCAGAAAAGGGGAGAAAGGAAAAAAAAACAACACAAAAAGAAAGAAATGGGAGAGCATCCCGAATAATGAAGGATTAGCCTCCGCGGCGGATCAGGCTTTGGGAAGAACGCAGTAAATCACAGCCTTGTCACTGAAGGGCCGCCCGACACCCAAGTGTTTGTGTTCACTTCGCGGACTCCGGGCTTTGCTGGCAATTTCTGGGCGGGAACAAAGGAGGAGGGCTCGGAGCCGGGGTGCCTGGCGTTGGGCAGGGCCTGACCCGCCCCCCCCCCGGGTCCTGCTGCAGCCGCCGCGGCCGCCCGCCGGGCACTGACCCGCGATTGTCGCAGGTGAGCAGCGGGAGCAGGGACGGTCTGCGTTCCTGCCAGGCAGGTAGGCGATTCTCCCCGAGGCACTCGTTCGTCTGCAAGCGAGAGCAGGTGGCCCGGACCGCCTCGCTG
This sequence comes from Ailurus styani, assembly GCA_002007465.1. Taxonomy (NCBI): domain Eukaryota; kingdom Metazoa; phylum Chordata; class Mammalia; order Carnivora; family Ailuridae; genus Ailurus; species Ailurus styani. The sequence continues at coordinate 6,107,819 of LNAC01000046.1, read as the reverse complement.
CGCCCAGCCCGGCTGCGCGGGGACGTCCGCGCGGGGTGGGAGGTGCTCATCGCTGCAGACGGAGCGCGGGGCCCTATTTCACTTCCACCTGCTGGACGCGCCGAGCGGGCTCCCTGTCCCGAGCCGGCTGGTGGCTCCGGGGGGAGGGTCCGCCTGTGCTCCGGGTGATGGAACTGCCCTCTGGCTTGTTATGACATAGAATGACCTTGACTCCGAAGAAGACGCGTGTCTGGTGGTGAATCTGCAAGCAGGGCTGGGGGCTTGTAGGGCTGAGGAGGGTTTGGGTGGGCTCGCGGGGGTGACGGGGTGGGAGGAGCAGCCCGTCTGTCTGCGAGGCTAGCTGGGTGCGTCCGGCCCTCGCTGAGGCCACGCGGAGCCGGGGTCGGGGGTTTGGGGCCACACGGAGGAGCCACGGCTGCGTCCCTCTGGCCTCTGGGGTCCCTGTCATGGTCCCCCGTACGGTGAGCCCATCACAAGGGGCGGCTCCCTGCTGCTTCATGTGTGCTCGACTCCAGGGAGCAGACCGGGGACGGTTTCGGCGGCGGGTCTCCAGGGCTGGGTCCCCACCGAGCCCACGGGCTCTGTCTTACCGGGAGAGCTGAGGGAGGTCACTCGCCTGTCACCCCACGTCACCAGGAGTGGGCGCCGTGCTGCTTATGTCCCGGAAGGAGGTGGGGTCCCCGGGGAGCAGGAGGCGGGGTCCCCAGGGAGCAGGAGGTGGGTTTCCCAGGCCCTGGGTTTGAATCCCAGCCCTGCCACTCATGGGGGACATGTGACCTGACATACTTGCCTCAGTTTCCCTGCCTGTTTCTCCCTTCCAGTGGGCTGGAAAATGGGACAGGCTAATGACGGGCCAGGTTAGTGATGAACTACGTTAAACATGGGTTAATAGTGGGGTAGGTTAGCGATGAACTAGTTTAATGATGGGTTGTGTAAACGATGAACTAATTCAGTGATGAACTAAGTTATATGTGGGTTGGGTTATTGATGGGTTGGGTCAGTGATGAACTAGGATAATGGTGGGTTGGATTAATGGTAGACCAGGTTAGTGATGAACTAGGCTAAATATGGGTTGGGTTAACGATGGGCTAGATAAGGATAAGCTAGGTTCATGATGACTTGTCTCAACAACGGGCTAGGGTTTGTGATGAACTAGATTAGTGATGGGTTGTGTTAACAATGAACTAGCTTAGTAAAAAAACTAGGTTAAATGCGGGTTGGGTTAACCATGGGCTAGGTTAGTAACGAGCTAGGTTAACGATGGGTTGTGTTAACAATGAACTTGGTTAGTAAACAACTAGGTTAAATGCAGGTTGGCTTAACCATGGGCTAGGTTAGTAACGAGCTAGGTTAACGATGGGTTGGGTTAACAATGAACTTGGTTAACGATGGACGAGTTTGCCAAGGTTAACCTCCAGGTGCTGGCCCGTCGAGTGTTCAGTGGAGGCCGGGGGTGCTGTGCTGTGGGCGGCCCTTCCTGCCGGTGGGGCCGTGCCCCATTCTCGCGAATCCCGGGACGGGAGACAGGGAAGGTGGTGGCGCGTGGGGACTCGGGACAGCGTCGATGGGGCGCGGGGGCGGGGGACGGAGAACTTGTCGTGTCCCTGCAAACAGGCTGCCCTCTGCAGCCCCAGGGACCGGGCTCACGACCCATCTGGACCCCATAGAGAAGGCAAGCTCGGATCCCTCCTTCCGAGGCCAGGTCGCTTCGAGATGGGAAAATCCTCCCCTCACCGTAGTTTATTTCGGCCGCTGTTTCCGAGGAAATTTTTAAATAAAACTGTGTGAGGAAAAGAAAGAACTCGGTCCCCGTGCCAAGTCCCCGTTCTGACCGAGGCACAGAGATATGTCATCTTGGTTTCAAGACTCTGCCCTGATTTTGAGCCCAAAGCGCGCATGTTCTGCACGGCACGCGGGTGATGTTAGCAGCGATTCAGCCGTTAGTTTTGCCTGGCAATGCGCGAGGATGGCCAAGGCTGTGGCTTTGAGGGTGACATGGGGCACACGGGTAAAGATTTCCTGGTGGTCGAGGGTGGCACAGAATGCCTCCCACTATGCTCATGGCTGTGCCTCGTGCACACCTGACAGGTGTTTGTGCACCTGAACCCAAAACGATGGCCTTCCCAGGGTCGCTTAATGCCCATGAGCACCCAATTCTCACCGTTTCTGATGGTCTGTGTTCATCCTTCAGGTCTGGGGCTCTCTCTCCATCAGGCAAACCGTGATGTGGGCGACTCCGCGCAGGGTGGGAAGGGTACCGGCAATAAAACAGATGGCCGTCCCAGCAGCAGAGCCCTTCGCCCATGAGTTTTCTGATCTCTCGGGAACATTAGAGCAAGGAATCTCTAGGAATGTCCTGGGGCGACGGCGACAAGGGTCCCATGATGGATGGTTTCCAGGAATGGGAACTGCCCCCCGCCCCAGCCCTGGAGACCAGAAGTCTGAGATCCAGGTGGGTCAGAGCCGTGCTCCCTCCTGAGACTCCAGGGAAGGGTCCTTCCTGCCGCTTCCAGCTTCTGGGGCTATGGGCGTCCCTGGGCTGGTGGCCGCGTCCCTCCCATCTCTGCCTCTGTCCTCACATGGCTTCTCCTCTGTGTCTGTGTCTGCTCTTCTGTCTCTTGGAGGGACACCTGTCCTTGGATTGAGGGCCACCCTGGTCCAGGGTGAGCTCATCTCCCATCCTTCCCTTACTCACATCTGCAAACACCCCATTCCCAGAAGGGCCCCATTCACATGTTTGACACAGATGATGTATCTTTCGGGAACGGCATCCGTACCTCCATTTCCCCTGATGCCCCAAGGCGGATAAGAGCTCCTATCCTTACCTGCCCCACCGGGACCTTGGGGCTCATGACCCGGGATGGGTCAGCTGCTCACAGCACTTACTGCCCCTTTCCAGCGGTGACCCCTCCCCAGGCTCTGGTCCCCTTTCGCCTTCGTGGACGCCCCCACAGCGGCCCCAGTGGCCCATCCCGGCAGAACACTCAGCGTCACCGGTCCCGAGGGAGCCCACGGGGGCCTCGCCTGCGCCTCCCACCATCGGCTGCTGCTGCTGCTGCTGCTTTTCCCCAAATGTCTCTTTTTCCTTTTATTGCAGTAACAACACTTAACCTGGGATCTGAGCCTGTGCAGAGCTGTGGAGTTGCCTGGGACGGTCTTGCTCCCTGCAGACCCCGTGATGCCCCACACGTGTCCGGACACCTGGGTGTACCTCGAGCAAGGCTCTGTTCCCCCAAAACAGCAACGGCCGGTCCCCAGGCACAGTCCCTGCTGGGCGCCGACTTCCTCTGTGTCTCCAGGGACGGGGGGCTCTGGGGTCTCACACACCAGCGTGGCTCCCTCTGCCTTTACATCTTACACGGAGCTCCTGCTCCTCGGGGCTCACCCACGACCTTGCAGGACCTCCGTCCTGTTTCAGGCTGAAGAACGTTCCGGGCACCTGTGGGCCACGTGCCTCGACCCATGCCCCCCCGCAGTGCGTGGAACCCCCCGGAGCCACGCCCTCGCCGCTGCACCCCGTCCCCCCTTTCTCCTCCCTTTGTAAACCTCACCCTATTTTAAAATCAAGACCACCCCCCCTTAGCAGATGCACTCATGCTTTCAAAGGACCCGCTGTGGAGCCCAAGGCAATGCCTCCTGGCCTCCCGGTCTCCCGGGTCTCCTGGAACAGGGTCTCCCGGGGCTGGTCCGCTCTGCCTCCGGATTCCCCTGGTGGCCCCTCTCGCTGCGCCGTTTGTGCATCTGATTTGCCACCAACCTTGATGCTGTTTCTAATGATTCCCCTGCTGATTTTTCATGGCGGCATTTGCCTGTCTCTGCTGAAATTTCACCCCTGCCCAGAGGAGCATCGCGCGGGGCGGAACGCACCTTCCCTTCCCGGCCTCCCGCGGCGGAAGGAAGGGGACCTGGGACGGTCCCCCCAGACTCATTTTTCAGCGGCGTGAAGTCGATGCCCGCTAGTAAGCCATCGATTCTGACGAATGGTCCATTTCCTGGGTGTTACTGCTGAGGAACGGTCGTGCGTTACGGTGTCCCGGCCCCGGGTGGCCTTCAGCGGCGGGCCCGGGCGTGGCCTGGACAGCGGGCCCTGCCGTCTTGGGAAGAGCGACGGTGAACTTCTGGGGAAAGAGGTGTGGAGCTGCCGACGTCCCCACCCCGAGACCTCGTCACTCGGTGTCGGAACGGCTTTGACGCGTCCCTCCTGCAGGTGACCTTCCCGCGACGGGAACGCGCGATCGCAGCCGGCTGCTTCCCGGCGCCGTGTCCCCTGACGGGGCGGCGCTGCGCGAGGCTGTGCTCACGGGCTCCGGGGCCCCGGGCTCCCTTCCGCCCGGCGTCGCACCGCTGCCCTTGGACGCATAACTTCCTCTGTGCGGAACAGGCCGGGGGCTGCCTGTCTTCGCCTCCTCAAATTGTGCAGAGTTCACCGAGCAGCAAACTCACACCTCCCTGGCGTTGAGCGCACGGGCAGCGTCAGGTGAACCACCCGCTCTCTCTGCTTCCGGAACGTTCTGCCTGCACGAGGAGACCCGTCTCGCCTCCTCCTCACCCCGTGGTGGCCGCCCGTCTGGGGGTCTCCACCCCACGTCCATGAAAACCCTCCGTCTCCGTGGCCACGGCTGCGGCCGGCGGGAAAGGACGCCACTGGCGTGTCCGTGGATGGGTTGCCGGAGCGCCGAGTGTTCGCGGACGCGCAGCGGAGTCGCTCGTCACTCCGACCAGGAGCTCGGGCCGCGGGTGGGGGCGCCGGGCGCACCTCGGGGGCACGAACCCGGAGAAGCAGGCCACGCGGAGCCTTGTCACACGCAGGCTCCAGGGCAGCCGCGGCGGTGGAAACGGGCCCTGGAAGTGCGGTTAGCGTGGGCAGGGGAGGGGCCGTGGGCCGAGGACGGGGGACCCGCACTCTCTGCACCTCCGCGGTCTTCGGAAGCTCCCCCGGGGCCTCGCCTCCCGGATCCTGGGAATCGCCTGGCGGAGGGTCGGTGACACAGGGCCCTGGAGCTCTGCTCCTGTCGGGTGGGGGCTCCGGTCACCGTCGCTGGCAACGAGCACGTGAGGAGGGGCAGGGAGAATGTCCGGGACCTGGAGCGCCGTTCACAGTATTCCCGGGTGGAGTGGAGGGGCCTCCAGGTCAAGGCTCTGCAGGAAACCTGATGCTATGGGGGAGGGGTGCTGCGTGCCGGTCACTCACCCCCTTGCAACTTTGCAGCTGTGCAGGGTGAGCCTGATCCGGAGTCGGCCCTCAGTGATGCAAATGACCCCAGACCTACAGATGCAGATGAGCGTCCTGCCCCTGAGTGGAGGCTTTGGGCCCATCTTCCTCTGCCCTGCTCTGAGGGCTGTGAACGAGGCATGCATCTGTGTGTGCGTCTCTGCTGTGTGTGCGTGTGTCTGTGTGTGTACACTTGTGCTGAGTGCACGTGTTCGTGTGTGCATCTGTGTGTGCGTGTCTGTGTGTGCGTCTGTGTGTGCGCGTGTCCGTGTGCGTACACTTGTGCTGTGTGCACGTGTCCGCGTGTGCGTCTGTGTGTGCGCGTGTCTGTGTGCGTACATTTGTGCTGTGTGCACGTGTCCGCGTGTGCGTCTGTGTGTGTGCATGTCCGTGTGCGTACACTTGTGCTGTGTGCACGTGTCCGTGTGTCCGTCTGTGTGTGCACGTGTATGTTAGGTACGTGTATACGTGTGTGTATACTTCATATTCCGCTTCACACTCCCCCGATCCCCCTACTAACTAATGAGTTCAATGAACCTTCGACACAGAGTTGTTCTATTTTTGCGCCATGGCCCACTTTCACAAGCACTGCATTTTGGCGGGGATACGACAATGCGTCCGTCTGGGCTGCCATCGGCCTGAGGTGCTGGCACAAGCCTGGGGCCTGGACACACACGCAGGGCTGGCCTCCGCGGACGTGGGGAGGGGGCTCGGGCTGGCTGGGCAGCAGGACTTCAGAGAAACGCAAGTGGCTCCTACGAGGGGCCCAGGACCACCTTCCAGTGACCCGGGTGTCATCCCCCCACATTCTGATTCCCACTGGGATTTCGTTTCCGCATCCCGCTATGTCTTGGTGCTGGGAAGTGTATCAACGACTGACTGTGAAAGCTCTCCGTTGACCCCCGGGATAGCCCCACAAGACGCACGTCATGTCATCTTCCTTGAGACACGCAGGGGTGCAGCTCAGAGAGGGACATCTCTCTGCAGGACGCTCACCTGGGAAGTGATGCATCAGGACCTGGACCCCAGTTTCCGACATCGGCTTCCTTGTCTCTTCCTCCGCTGTGTTCTTCTGGCACGCGAGTCGGGGGACTTTGGGAAATCCCATCACGGTTAGATTTGTCAGTCGTTTTCCATCTCTGAGTATTGGGTGAGCTACTCACCACTGAGGAATCCGGTGTGTAAGTACAAGTAAACCTCGCCTCCTCCTCCAAATCGGTTAATTCGCAGGCCCCCAGCACTGCACCCAAGTTGGGAGAGGAGGAAAGGTTTTCCTCCCAACAATCTCCAATCTGCACTGCACACTCGCTCCTCCACCATAAACACCTTTTCTAAAGGGTTTGACATAGGACTTTACGTAGTCACATGGGTTTGCAGAATACGGACCGTTTTCTCCATGTGGTTTGATAAATTTGCACACATTGCCTCGTGCCCAAAACTCCTCTGTTCTTTCTCTTTTCGCTGGATGCTATTTTTGCCTGTCCACGTTGCCGTATGTGCGTGTGGTTCGCGGCTTGGAAGTGCTGCCTGGCACCCTTGGCAAGCACGCCCCCACCCCCGTTCACAGCACACTCCCCCAGGGTGGGCTCCTAGCTCGCTGGCAGCTCCCCGTTGATCACACCCAGGTGACCATCCGCATACCTGTCCCTTTAGGACAAGGTCCTTATTTAAGCTCACAAAGTCTCTCCAGTGTGCTTGCTTGGAGCGCACCTGTGACGGGCGGAAGATGAGATTGCCACCCGCCACCCTGCACCACTGAGTAGACCTGCCCTCCTAACTTTGGTCAACCCCACGGAATAAAACACTCTCATTGTCCTGTGCATTTCTCGGGTTATTAGAGAGTTAGCGTATCTCTATGTATCTTTTGTTTCCATCCGCATGGTGCGACCTCTGCGTTCCTCTTATACCCGTTTCCCTTTGTGGGGTTTCTTTTCCTTGTGGATTTCCATGTTCTAGAAATGTGATAGTGGTTTTTTATTATTGATTTCAATCTTTTTATCTTTTATTTTTTTATTTAAAATTTTTAAATTTAAATTCAATTTCGTTAACGTAGAGAGTACCATTACGTTCACTGGTTTCAAACTTTGCAAGCCTCATGCCTGAGGCTCTCCCATCTCCGCTAACCTAGATTACGGTGCCCTTGGTTGAACACAGTGCCTGCCTTTGGATGCAGGCAGACTCATCAGTTTTCACCCCACGGCTTGTATTTGTGGGTCTTGCTCTGGATGGTTTTCTGCCTGTCTGGGTACAAAGCATTCTCTTACACTTCCTTCTAGGTCTCTAGTTTATGTCTTCTTTGTGATAATAAGTTTTTTCCATCACCTAGAACATGCATTCTCAGAACGGGTGATAGCACCTTTCACGGGCGGAAATTGGTTGTTGGGGTGATGAGAACCTCTCGCTGTTTTCACATATAGAGTCCAGGTACATAGACAGTATTTGTAAGTATACGGTATATCTGTGATGCTAAACTTTTGTGAGGGGTGATTAGGGGAAAATGTTGGAAGTCTTGAGGGAAGAAAAGGCGGGGAGCAGCTTTGGCCAGTGGTACGCCGTGGGGAAGCAGAGTCTAGGTGACACCAGGGACCAGCTGCGTTCTCCCATCCCTGCATGACGAGGGGAGAGGCAGTGGTCTATAGGGTCCTGTTTGGGGCTGAGTGTTAGATGTCCAGCTCGGGGCCACCAGGTCAGGGGACATCTGCTCGCACTGCCTTCAAGGACTCCCTCTCCTAAACACCTGGGGGGGTCCCTTCACCAGGGGACAGTTTTCTTTCTCAGATAGGACAAGGCGCCCAGGGAACCCTGCGGAGGATCGATCATTGGCGTCTCTGTCCCGATGGGGAAGGTTTGCAATTGGTTGACAGGGCTCCCCGCCTTGCCGGGCGCCGTCCTGAGTGGGGTCTTGTGTCCACGCTGAAGACTCTGCCCTCAGTCGAAGCCGCTGTCCGTCCAACCTGGGGTGGGAAGGGCCAGCCAGAAGTGGACGTTTGGAACCGGAATGGGACTCGGTCTTTGAGAGAAATCTAGGCTTCCAGGCGGCACAGCCGAGTCCGTGGTGAACACATCCCGTGTTCCCTTGGGGCCGGGAGACGGTGCGGGGCAGATGGCGTTCTGTCTGCAGCACAGGTGGGGGGAACAGGGTGGAAAGACGCCAGAGTGGGGGGGGGTGTTTGAGCTACCTGCTGTTTGCGAGCCTTCCTGGACCCCGGCTGTGCCGGGGGCGAGCTCTGCTGCGCCCGGGCCAGGACCCCTGTAAACAAAGGGTGCCCCTTGCGTGCATCATTGCAAAGTGCTCTACCCGCCGGGAAGCAAACAGGAAGCTGCTGCCTCCTCATTGTGAGCGGTCACGGATATGAGCGTTACACACAGGTTACATCTGTACTTGGAAATACATGTAAGCTGTGGATATTAATGTAGACATGTTTAATGTATCGATTTATATGTGGCGATTATGCGTATACATATGGGTATGTTTGCTATATCAGTACATAGCAATTATGTATATAAATATAGATATGCTTGACATGTCAACTAATATATGGCAATAATGTTTATAAATATAGGTCTATTAATATGTCAATAGATGGCAATTATGTATATAAATATAGGTATATTTAATACATCAATTTATAGGGGCGCCTGGGTGGCTCAGGGGGTTAAAGCCTCTGCCTTCGGCTCAGGTCATGATCTCAGGGTCCTGGGATCGAGGCCCGAATTGGGCTCCCTGCTCAGCGGGGAGCCTGCTTCCTCCTCTCCCTGTCTCTCTGCCTGCCTCTCTGCCTCCTTGTGATCTCTCTCTCTGTCAAATAAATAAATAAAAATCTTTAAAAAAGATACATCAATTTATATGTGGCAATTATGTATATAAATATAGATCTATTTAATAATATAATAAACCTAATTATGAATTAAATCTAATTAATAATATTTAATTTACATGTGACAATTCTGTATATAGATATGTTTAATATGTCAGTTAATATACTGCAATTATGTATATAAATATAGACGTGTTTAATATATCAATTTACATGTGGCAATTATGTAATAATATATTGATGATATGTTAACTATATATTAATACTAGATTAATAATCATTATAATGATTGTACATAAATACATACAGTTTGTGTATAACATATAGGACATACATATATAATATGTAATAGAATATAAATTACATATAATCGTATATAACAACTACTTTAATTTATATGTCTACATATAATTATATACAATTAAGTGTAACACTATATATATATTACATTTTTTATAAAACAACCATATGTAATATACAATTATATATAACTACATATACGATTTCATATAACATGTATATATAATGATAATATATAATGATAACAATTATAGAGAACAACTCTATAACTTAAATTATGTTTATATATAATTACATTATATATAGCAACAACATAATTATATAAAATTATATACAATTTGCGATTAACACAGTTAATCACGTAGTTATAATGAATAACTATATGCCAGCTAATAAAAATTAAGGGTACGTAAGTAATTAACATATAAGCAATGTATATTAACGTATAGAAGTAACTTAATCTATAAAACTAAAATGAATAAACGGATAAATGAATCAATACATTTTTCTTTTTCCCCAGAAGGCTGTCCGCCAGATGTTCGCACACACGAACTTGTTTATTCTCGGTGTTTCTCCCGCCGATCGGCCCCGGCGCAGGGAGACGGCCGGCGGGCGTCATTCGTGGGGGGGACCGGCACCTCCGACTGGGGCGGTTTCTGCTAATGCACAAATTATCGTTCTCCTAAGACAGTTGAGATGAATTAATGAATATGAATACCGTTCGAATAGGAACGTATTATTTCAAGTTCATGTGTGAATGCCTATCCGTGAAGCGGTCAGTCCCCTGTCCCCCTTCCCAGCCCCCGGGGACCACAGGCTGGTTTCCTGTCTCTATAGATTTTCCTGTTCGGCGCGTGTCATCTCCGTGGGATCCCACGTGATGTGGCCTCGTGTGCCTGCCTCTGTCCCACATCCAGCCACGGCCCCGTGGTGTCCGAGCCTGGGTCCTTTCCGCGGCCGAGAAATATCCCCCGTGTGCATGCACTGCGTTCTGTCCTTCTGTCCGTCCGTCCACGGACACGTGGGTGTAGTGACTGCGGATCCCGCTGCGGGGAGCGTGCGTGTCCACGCTCACACCCAAATTGAAAACTCCTTCCGTCCCCGAAACGATGGCAGGAACAGTCGCAAGGAATCGGAACAGCGTGGCGGAGCGCCGCCCTCCAGGTCCGCACAGCTTTGGGGCGCTCGGAGTCCGGGGAAGTGGGCATGTTTGCTGTAGGGATGCAACGTGTGCCCCAAACGGGGCCATTCGGTGCCAGCCTGGCTTTGCGCTGGAGGCCGCGGAGCAGCGCAGATGCAGAGAAATGACTCCCAGGAGGGAGCAAGCCTGGGCCGACACACAGCAGAAATTCCTGCAAAGGGAGCACGGCGCGAATCCCTTTTCCGGGGAAGGTTTTAGGGCCACAGACAGGCCTCGCTGTCCCTGGCCGGCCCAGAAGCCGCAAACTCGCCGCCGTCCTGCACGGCTCTGCAAACACCCTCTGCTACCCGGACTCACGCCCCAGTGCCGAGCATGGCTTGTAGCCGCCGGTGTCCGAGCTTGGCCCGTGGGGGTGGGAGCCACACTGGTCCCTCCCATCTGACCTCCTCCTGGTCCATGCTCCGTGGGTCGCCCGGCCTTGCTCCCGTGGGACGGGGGAAGGTTCTCCCGCTGGCCTCGCTCTGCCGGATCCCACCTGCCTGGCTCCTTGCACCCGCGAACACTGCAAACCTCGCTGTGCGCACGCAGGCTCGTAGCGGACTCGCTGCCGAGGACAGGAAGGGACGGACTCGGGGACGGGGAGCGCAGCTCCTTCAGACTCTGGCCCGGCCGGCTGGCCACATGGCACCTTGTCCCCCGGCGCGTGTGCCTGTGGCCCCCGCACCGCGCACACCCTCCCCAGGCCCGTCGGCCTGCAGGGCATGCGGACCCCCGGGCGTCCACGTCCATGTCCGCGTCCGTGTCCACGTCCGTGTCCACGCCGCCGCGTGTCTGCCTCCGTGTCCGCCTCCGTGTCCGCGCCGCCGCGTGTCTGCCTCTGTGTCCGCGTCCGTGTCCGCGTCCGTGTCCGTGCCGCCGCGTATCGCCTCCCGCGGTGACCGGGGCGAGCAGCGCGGGCTGCGGGACAGGGACGCCAGCTGCGCGTCTTCATGCAGAAGGTGCGTGGGGAACCGGAGGGGGAGGGAATAAAAAAAATGGCTTTTTAATGATAATACCTGAAAAGTGTTTTTCTCTGGAACCATACATCATTGTCAAGTGAGAAGATTAAACTTATTGTTTCTTTTTGAGCCAGGAACTCAAGGTGAGTGGAAATGTGTTGAAATGCAAAACAGCGTCGCAGACAGAGTACAACGGCGATGGGTGCAGACAAGGCAAGTTTTCTTCCTGGTTCTTTTTTTCCCCCCCTTTTTCCATTTTAAGTGATTTGGGGACAAAACTTCACAAACGACAAGACTCAAGGAACCCGGCGCTCAGAGACGGCCGTCGACGCTGTGGATTTTATTTCCGGGCTGGCACCGAAGGTCGTTTGCTCCAGGACTCGGCGCACGGGGAAGCGGTGGGGGAGGGGAACCGCAGCTGCAGGATCATGTCTTTAGGATCAAGCATGAAATCCGGGGAGCCCTGTGTCCCGCTGGGGGGTGGGGAGTCTGCGGCTCACGGAGGACTTGTCTCAGGCGCGGCAGAGTCTCTGGGTGCAAACGCGGGCGGGAAGTTCAGACCGATGTGCGGCTGGGTGTGAACTTGCGCCTCGGGGCCCAGCGCCTGGGTTTCCGTGCGTCATGGGATCTCGGGTCTGTCCATGAGCGCGCACATAGACGGGCCTTGTACCCCGGCGTGTGTGTGTGCACGCTCGTGTGCTCACAGTGACACGGGCTGGGGTGTTTTCTGTAGTCGCGTGAATTTGGGGAAGCGTCTCTGGGGACGGCGGTGGGTGACTCCAGGGGAAAATGCAGTTTCCTGGGGCACGGGCGCTCGGGGGCGTGGACGTCTTTGCTGGCCCATGACACGCGTCTCCGTGGCTGCTTCGGGGGCCTGGAGCCCGCGGGTCAGTGTGATGGTGCTGGCTGTTTTGTGCGGGCAGGGTTTTCCTGTTGCCCACGGGGGCAGGGAAGATACCCTGCTTCCCGTGTGCACACGGGGGTCCCAGACTGTGGCCGCCTCCGTCTCTCACTCCCTGGGACGGGGGTTCTTCCTGCAGGGTGGGTCAGCTAACCTTGGTTCCACGGCCACTCCAATTGGAGAGATGAGCAATGAGCCGGCGAGAGGCCGGGAGAGGGTCCCAGCTGCGTGTGGACGTCACTCCGCGGGGAGGGCGACACATCTCGTCACCATCAAGGGCACAAAGGCCCTCCAGAGCAGAAAAGAAGTACATTGTTCGCGTTTCGGAGAGCCGGTAATTGGTCATGTACGCGGGGGAGCCCGGGGGGCCGGCAAGAGAGGCCGGAGAGGAGGGCGCGGCCGTCGGACCTGGTGACGGGCGGGGGGGGGTGCGGCTGCTCGGGACGCCCCCCTCGCCCGCAGAGGACCACGGTCTCTTGATCTGCCTCCCGCCTTTCCCCCTCTGCGTGTACAGTTCGGGGACGAACGGGGACATTGGCCCACGAGTCAAACCTATGGCTCATCGTTATTCAAACAAGGAGCATGTCTCCATATTACGATGAGCCATCCCAACCTCAGGTTGTCGGCAGGCGCCTGGTATTTCCACACGCACGTTCCCGTCTATGCACCCGGGCTCCGATCTGGAGAATTTCAGTCATTCCATGCACACCCCAGAGTATGCAATTTTGACTTTCCGGTGAAATTGCTGGGTCAGATAGAGGGACTCGTAAGTGCCCCACTTTGCAGTGTCACATGGCTTTGCAGAAATACTCCTTTATACTTAATTTATTTCTTATACCAACACGGCACAGCATGGAGGTGGAGGCCTTAAAATTCATATTCAAAGGGAAAAAAAATAACCCTGCAGATGTAGCAGTTTTAAAAGGCGTCCGTTGTTTTAATTTAAAAAATTTTTAACTTAGTTTCAGAGGTAGAATTTAGTAATTCCTCCGTTGCACCCGGTGCTCATTCCATCACGTGTCTTCGTTTGGGCATTCTTTGACTTTAAGTGGCGAGCATTTGTTTTTTCTGAGTTTTATTTGGCTGCGTGTAATTTTCTCCCGCATGTGGGTTAAGATGGTCATTATTCCGGTGTGTGTTTGGGGTGGGGGAGTGTCAGTGAGCTTTGGAGCTCAAATGAGCTTGGGAGTCTTTGAATCCCAAACCACAACTCACTCACTCTGTGACTCTGGACAATTTAATTAATGCCTTTAATTCTGTTTCCCAATCTGTATTGAATCAATAGGGTTTGGGGGATATTTAAACTAGATATTTTATAGAAAGTGTGCAGCATAAAAATTTTAATGCCTGCCAAGCATTCAATAAGTACCTGTCATTCTTATTGATTTGTAAGAGCTTTTTACGTATGAAGGACACAAGCCCTATATCATCAATATAGTTTACAGATACTTTCCAGCTTCTTTTAAGCTATTTAATATGGTTTCTCGTTTTTAGACATAAAGTATTTTCAATTTACATGTAGCCAAATCAATCCTTTTTTCCATACAATTTCTCCTACTATTTGTATTTGTGGGAAGTACTTGTCAATGGACACAGTAAATGTGCACATTTAATTCTATATTTCGTGATTTAATTTTTATACTTCACTCTTTAATATGGTTGGGATTCATTGTGGTTTTGATCTGAGGTGGGGTTCTGATTCGTTTTTTTCCCCCAATAACTCCTCAACACTACATGCCAAATATTCTTTTTTTCCGTCTGCTTCTCTGTTGGTTTTTAATAGCTTATTTATCAACTGTGGAGTGTTCATACATACTTAGGTCTATTTTTTTTAAAGGCCTTTTTGTTTTTCCCATCTGTTAATTCTTATTTTCATTCCATACTGTCTTAATTATGATATCCTTAAAGTAAAATATGTTTTGCTCTTTGAATGGATAACTCTTTCAACATTGATCTGAGTTTACAAAAAAAAAAAAAAAAGACTTCTTAGCTTTTCCTGCAAAGTTATTTTCCAGATGAGCTCTAGATTTATTTTGCCAAAGTTAAAACAAATGTGTCTGGATTTAATTGGAACCACGTTGACCCGAGACACTAATTATTAGAGAATCGATGTCTTCATCGTATTTTGAGTCTGTTTTCATGAAAACGGCACGTCTGTCCGTGTATTCCTGTTGTCTTTCATTGGTCCCTCAAGACCGTTGGGCTTTCTTCCCATCAGATGGGTCATATGGGCTCCACACTTAGGTCGTTGATTGTATTTATACGCATTTTATATTTGTGCTGCTGTTCTGCATGGAATTGTGTTCTCGGATATTTCCTGACCAGTCACGGTTGCTACAGAGAAGGCTATGGGCTTTGGGATATTTATTTTGTGTCAGAAGCTCCTGCCAGATTTGCTTACGGTTCCAAACACTTCCATGATTCATTGTCTTGGGTTTTATGGGACATCCACCAGGATCATCTGGAAACAATGTGTGCTCTTCTTCCCGTGCGTTCCCCGAGTCTGTTCTTGTCCTCTGCGGGATGGCGACCATGACCTCCGTCAGGACGGTGCTCGGTGGTGGGGACAGGATGTTACCATCGGATCTAACAGACGCCGTGGACGATCTTCATGGGGTAAAGTGGAGAGACTCTACGGAAAGGTGCCGTGTCTATCGGTAGCTGAAAACCTAGCACAGAGAAGCAGCACTGGCTGCTCACTCCCACCAGTCCGAGCAGGGGTCTGAGAGTGTTCGCGGGGCCTCCCGCTCCGGCGCCATGAAGCTGCCACTAAGTGTTGGCCAGAGAGAGCGTTCACACCCGCCGGGGCTGAGGGAGGTGGCTCCCGGGTCCCACCGGTGGTCAGTCCCCAGGTTGGGACCTCACTTCTGCAAAGACAAGGGCACGGAGGGTGGGAGCACGTCCCTCAGACCTGCTCCGATGGCAGAGTGGGGGATGTCACAGACTACAGGTGGTGTCCCCGTGCCTTTGCTGGAGCGTCCGCCTGCAATGAGGGCGGGAGGTTCAGGGAAGTGTCTCCTGGGGATGTGTTGACACTGCACGGCTGTGAGACTGGATCCTTCTCTTCCTGATGGTCACGGGAATCCACCTGCAGTGTCTCCGGCACCGTGGCGACCGTGTCTCTGCTGGTCATGGGAATCCACCTGCGGCGTCTCCGGCATC
Source organism: Ailurus styani (assembly GCA_002007465.1). Lineage (NCBI taxonomy): Eukaryota > Metazoa > Chordata > Mammalia > Carnivora > Ailuridae > Ailurus > Ailurus styani. The sequence continues at coordinate 6,092,287 of LNAC01000046.1, read as the reverse complement.
GTGGCGACCCTGTCTCTGCTGGTCACCGGAATCCACCTGCGGCATCTCCAGGATGACGTGACCGTGTCTCTTGTGGTCACGGGAATCCAGCAGGATAAGATCATGTCATGGTCACACTGGAACCAGAACGGGCCGCCTTCCCACATGGGTCCTACCTGGGCAGCACCTCCCTCCGCAGCGTCTGCCGACCTCCCTCTAGGAGGACCTGTCAGGGATGCCACATGTCAGGTTTCTTCTGGGCAACTTTGCTGCATTAGTTCATGGCCATGGACGCATTTGGGTTTCTCTTCTCTCGCAGCCAACTTTGCTAAGTCGCATGCAGAGGAGGTGTTTGAGATGTTCACAGACGTTGGTTCTCTCTCCGCGGTCGGACTCACTCGCCTGTCTGCTTCCACAGTGTTTCTCGTTTCTGATGATCGTGCTGGAGGGCAGATGGGACGTTTTACGGGGTCTGGCTGAGGTTCCCGCCCCGTCGGTGGCGTTTCCGGTCACGCACCTTGCAGGTTCTGCTGTGGGGTGAGTTGGCCACCGGGACTGGGGCCGCGGCGCAGCTTGGGGGCCGTGACTTGGGGCACAGCGGGGAGGTTGGGGGCAGACCGTCTGCGATGCTAGGAAACCAAGCAATGGAGTCGGAAGCCGCTGTCATCTGAGAGTCTGTAGTTCCCCAAACTCCAGTGTGGAATCCCGGCCCCCAGGGACACGGGGTTAGGAGGCGGGGCCTGTGGGAGCTCAGCAGCTCACGATGGTGCAGCCCTCACGACGGGTTTGCTTCTTCATTACGGAAACTCCCGAGAGCCCCCTTGTCCCATCCAGCCTGCGAAGACGGCCGGCTTTTACCCGGGAAGGGGGTCCTCGCCAGGCCCTGCGTCTGCAGGTTCCGGAGGTCGGGGGCCTGGCCTGCAGAACCGTGTCCTGTTCATGATCCCCGCCCGCCCGGCGTCTGGTGCTCTGCCCCCGTCACCCGGCGCCCCGCGGACTGAGCCGCTGCTGCTCGTGGATTCTGGTCTCCGGGAAGTTGCAGGAGGCGGTACTGAGCCGCCGCTGCCCGGGGCCGTGCTCTGAGACCGGTCGGCTCCCGGGACTGCGGGAGCCCGTGTGCCTCCCGAGTGAATCTAGCCGCGCACGTTCCGAATGGAACATTAGCACGTGCAACACGCGGGCCAGGCGCGTCCCCTCCCCCGAGAGGCCCCGGGAACCTCCACGGGCGTCACTGGGCGTCAGGAAGCCCTTCCCGAACGTGGGGACGGAGACGGGCTGCCGTTCGGGGGACAGATCCGCAGGTGGGCTCAGACGGGGCTCCAGCCAGGACCCAAGTCCTGCGGGTCCCACGTAGGTTTGGAGACCGCGTGGGGAGGGCGGGACCCAGAGCTTCCAAAGACGAGAGCGCCCCGTTGACGCCGGGTTCCTGTGATGCCCCGCGGCCCCTCAGCTCGCTTCCTTGAGCCCAACCCGCGGACAACGGCTCCTCCTTGTTGGGCCCGGACACCGCTTCTGACCTCTGGCTGTGGTTGCTTATACGTTGAATGTGGCCCATGGACCAAAAGAACCCAGGTCCTGGCTTCCGCCAGGGGCCTGAAATGGGCGCCGTTCTGTGCTACTGAAGGGCTTGCTTGGGCTTTGCGGACGGGTCATGAGCTCTGCTCAGTCGCTGTCCCCGTGTCCGCAGAACCCCGCTCAGCTCAAGGGGCACCTGCTTCCTCCTGCAGGCAGTGGGGTCTGGGACGCCGGTGCAGAGACGTGGCCCCTGCTGGAGGCTCAGCGCGCAGCACCCAATGAACACAGGTGCCACGTTAGCAGAAGCAAGCCCGGCCCTCCGAGCAGGCGTCCCAGCGAACGTCGGAGGCGCCGACACAGGAGCTGTGTCGTGTGTTGGCGAGCACTCGGCTTGGACGTCCCTGGTGGCTGAGCGGTGGCCGGGTGCCCGAGCTGGCCTGCGTGGGACAGGAGTGCCAGGGATTGCTGTTGACGGCCAGCGATCGTCGCCCTCTGTGTGCAGGAGCTAACTGAGCCCACGGGACCAGGCACCTGAATGCACACCAACGGCGCTTTGGAAATTTCTTTAAATGGACAGGCCGATTTTGGAGAGTGGACACGAAGCATGAGCGCACGGACCTGGAGAGGGGAGGCAGCGAGGAGGCACACCTGCACCCTTTGGCGAGCCGCACGCCGGCTGGGCCTCGAGCCCGGGCAGAGAGAAGCCGTGCACGCCCGCTCCCCGCACCCCGTTCAGCGGCAAGCACGTGCGTTTGACAGACAGACGGCGCGTCTTCGGACAGGCGGCGTTGCGACAGGGCGGCGGTGGAGAACACCTAACAAGGCGCACACGGAGGCTGTGTGGGCCCTGGCGCCCCAGGTCCCACGCGGTGGGTGGTAGCCTGTGGCTTGGGCCACGGCAGCTGGAGCAGAGGTCGGGAGGTGGTCCCGTCCCGCAGCTGAGGGCATGGGGGGTGGCCTCCGCAGGGCACACGTCCTGCTTAGAATCCGCTTCAGCGAAGGAACGCGTCACACGCGGTGCGTAGAGATGTCTTCGAGGATTCAGGAGAAGAGAGCACGGCACGTTGGAGCTTCATATAATTAATGATAATCGAGACACTGTCACCCACGCCTGACACGCAGGGGCAGGGAGGGGGCGGGGAGACGGGGTTTCGGCCAGGGGAGCGGGGGAAGAGGTTGCCTGTCAGGGTGTGAAACAGGCGGAAGGAAAGGGAAATTGAAGGAAAGGGGAAAAGGGAGAGTGTGGTGCTCCACAAACATGCATGCATGCTCACACATGTGCACACAGTCCGGTCACGTGTGCACACGTGGATGCAGGAGTGTGCACACATGCACATGTGAACACAGCTATTGTCACACATCGATGGTTACACACATGCACACACCGTTGATCATAGGTACAGATCATGCAGAAGCAGCGATGCGCACACACGCAAACACATGCACAAACCTGTAGTCACACGCACACACACGTGTGCCTGCATGCACACATGCTCACTCATCCTCTGAACATACACGCAGATGCAGAAAACACATGAATGCACACATGTATCTCACGTGCACATACAGTCAGCGCGCCCATGGTAAGAGGCACACGCAGGCCGAGGCTGGACTGTCCTCACATCGTCCCACGCGCGGGAACACGGGCACAGGCAAGCACGCCCATAAACACGGTCACACACATATGTAGCTGCGTGGCATGCAGGCATCGATGCACATGGCTTCACACAGACGCACATTTTCACAGTCACACACACAGCCCTAACACATGGAAGCAGTATAGACACACCTGCACACAACCACATGCAGACACACGCTCGCACATGGGTGCACGTGCGGCCACATGTTTATACGCACATGTGCACACCCACAGGAATGCACTTGCATGCACGAACACACACACACGGGCATGCCCTCCCATACTCACATCACAGCGCACACTCATGCACACAGGCAGAGCCCCAGTAACACGCACACACTCACCTGTGTCTGCAGGCACCCATGTGCATTTGCACACAATGGCATGCACTAATACACATCCACGTGGACCCACCTATGTATATTCACACAAAGTTACACACATCAACACACACACTCACCCATGTACCCACACGTATCTGACACAAAACAGTGACTCTGTCACACATGCACACGTGAAGACACACGGTCAGGTCACATGTAATCACCATGCACATGCACGCACACACTCACCCGTGTACCCACATGTATCCGACAGAATTCACTGTTGCTGTCACATGCACACATGCGCGCGTGTTTGACAGCTGGACCCCCGTCCTCATCCTTCTGGAACTCTCTGTCCTGCCTTCCCGTAAAGCTTCTTCCTGCTCCTAACGCAGACAGAGAAATACCCTTTCTCATAAAAGCTCCCCGTTCTGACAGCCCGTTCTCAATCCCAGGACTTCTCGCCTTGCACGACGTAAACGGGGGACACTGGGTGCAGGTTGGGGCAACCGACTTTTGGTACATCTTTGCATCCTCAAGGTGGGTCCTTTCTCCTGGGGTACAAACTTCGTGGTAGCATTATTGGCAGGGGAAAGTTGGGGTCCATCCGAAGACCCCGTGAGGACTCACCTTAAAGGATCCCTCCTGGGCCATCTGCACATCCATGCACATTAGCTTTTCCACTACAGACAAACGTATTCTCCGGACAGAATGTCCACAGGGACGTGGCTCTGGTGGCATCGGAGGGAGGGGAGCCCAGGGGGTCTGGGCAGCGGCCGGGGTGAGGGCTCAGGGCCGCCGGGAGGACCATGAGTAGGGCTCGTGGGGCGCGGACAACTTGACTTCGCCATTGCCCATTTGAAACGCAACTCTCGTGTCCGTGAACGCTCTGTGCCTGGCGCTGTGCCACCCACCTAGGCATTTACTGCAACCGATCATCAAGGGGAAATGAGCGCCCACGAAAGACGTGCCATTAAAATCCAGGCCGTTTTGTGCGAGGCAAGGGCACCGCTCCCCCCGCCCATTGCCAACCGGTGTCCCTGGTTTCCTTCCTTTTTTTTCCGTCCCCCTTCCCCATCATGTTGCAAATTCTCTGATGAAAGTTGGGGCTTTTCCGAGGGACAGCTTTGGAAGAATACGCCATCTGGCCGACGTAAGCGTGAAAGACTACAGGGATATACGGGAAGAAGGCTGCCCATCCATTTGCTAATGCCTCGCGCCCCAGCGCCAGGGCCCGAAGAGCTGGGCTTACACGGGCGGCAATGAACAGGCCCCTCCCGGAGATGAGACGGGAGGGGACCAGGAGCCACACGGCGGGTGGCGCGAGCACGGAGACCGGGCGGCCTGTTCCGTGCCCGCAGGCCTGGCTCTGCCTCGTTTCACCGGGACGGACGAGGGGCCGCTGGCCACAGACACAGACGCAGAACCCTGCCCTCCATGTGTCCGCCCCCGAGCCGCGAGGACGCATCCGTGGTGACAGTCACGCCCACGCTCGGGACTCGGCCTGTGATTCAAAGCCGTGTTCGTCCGCACACGGGAAGGCTCCGCCGACTCGGGCCTAGCGAGGCGGAGGGGAACCTGCCCGCCCGGGGCTGCGCTTGGCCGAAGGTGCCGCTTGCAGATGGGCCGGCCCGTCACTCTCAGTGAGACGACACTCAGCGCTTTGCCGCGGCCGCACGGCGGGTCGAAGCACTTCGCCATCGGTGGCCTGGACTGTGAGGCCATCGGAGCGCACCGCTGGCACCTGGTGATGCCCGCGGGGACGGGCGCCTCAGGGGACCCGCCGGAAGGGGGCGCCCGGGACCCCGCGCCCGGGGCAGGGCGTGCAAGCCGTGGCTCCCGCTACATGGTGGGCGGCGCGGCCATCGGGACGGTCGCTAACCAGGAACGTCAACAATTCCACCGACGCGAGCCCGCGCGCGCTTCTCATCCCTGTTCCCCGAGGGCCCGGCCCGCTGTCTCGCTGGGGCCTCCGTGCCGCTCCCCGTCCCCGTCCGATCGAATCGAGGGCCACGCTCCCCACGGCCCCGTGTCGTCCCTCCCGGGACCGGCGTCTCCAATATCCCCGCGCGGGGCCGCCAGACGTCCGTGATCATGGGGCGGTCGGGTCCCCCGCGCACAGAAGAATGTGCGTGGCCCTATTTGGGGTTCGCGGGTCATCGGAAACTTCCGGTGGGAAATGTGACCGTCCCGACCTGCTCTTTGGCTCTGTGGCTTCCAAACCTAGCTATTTCCTCCTCCCCACCCCGTCCCTGAGGCGACACGGCAGGAGTTCAACGCGCACCACGGGTGCCTGTCTGCTTGTGTATAAATAAAGTTTCAGCGACGCAAACCCACACTCCTTCCTTCACAGATGCTCCCGCTATTTTTAGTTTTCTTTCATAATGTGGTTCCGAGGCCCGGCTCCCAGGTACAGAGCGGTGGAGAGAAGGGGTCCTTCCCGTTCGAGGGGACGTTCGTGCGCGTCTCTGCCAGAGGCCCCCTGACGCCCGCTCCCGCATGCAGCATGTGGAAGCACGGCCTCGCGAGCCGGGCCTGGCCCCACTCCGCTCCTCACCGCCACCCCGCCTCCCCCCGCAATCGGGGTCTCCACCAAACCCGCTTGCAGGAACGTTTCCGCTCAAGCGACGGTTGCTTTCTTTCCTCTGACCTTCTACAAAACGGTGTGATGGTGCCATCGGGGGCCCGGTTATCCAGGGACCTAAGACGTGGGCTAAGCAGGTGTCCACACAAAGCCCATGTCCCTCCTGCTCACCTTCTGGGGGACATTCCCAGGCCCCCGTCATGTTTTCTTGGCCATCCCGTGGGCATTGTCCACCTGGCTCTGCTGAGCAATGGTGGGGTCTCGTCTCTCTCTCTTTTAAATCAGAGAAAAGCAGGTCTTCATGTCCCTGTCAGAAATAAGCAAATTGAGTGAATGCTCCTTTTTTTTTTTTTTTTTTTGTCTGAGCTAGGACCTGCACGCAAGGTCCTACTATTCAGCCCTCAAGACCAAGACCATCTCGCCGTTTGCAAAAACATGGACAGACTTCGAGGGCAGGCACGACAGTGCGTGCTATGGGTCACAGAAAAACATTCTGCACGCTCAGACTCCGACGTGCAATCTAAAGTGTCAGACTCACACACACAAATAATACATCCGATTAAATTAAATGCTCAGAGTCTCCAAAGCAGAGACCTGGGAAAATGCCGCCAAGAGATGTGACCTGACCTGGTGTCACAATGGCCAGTGGGGAGGGAAATGACCTGTGTGCTCTCCCATGTGTGTGGCTGTGTGTATGCGTGTGCATTTACTAGAGGATGTGGCCCACGGCACCAGCCTCGTCCCGCCGTGAGCAGATTTCAGCCTCCCGTGGCCAGGCATGGGAGTCTTCCCTGTGCAGGTAGGCACTTGGAGGCAGCCGCCTGGTCAACCAGCCCAGCATTGACTGCTGTTTTGTAGGTTTTAGGGACACGGAGAGATCAGTCCATGTCCTCACTACATGGAATTGGTCAACCAGCACGAGTGTGTGAGGCTGGATTGGGCTGAATGGAGCAACGCTCTCTGACCTTGGACACCCCCAGAAAACCATCCCTTGGAAAGTCCCCATGCGGACAGCAGGGGAATGGTTGCTTGCTGCTGAGTCACGAAGGGCGACAAGGATGGTCCCGGCATCGAACAGCATCGCCAAGCAGACGGGCGTCAAGCCGAGTGTTTCTCAGGCCGTGGGACCCCGTAGGCCTCTCCTGGCACACCCGAGCTCGGTTTCTTCCTCATTATGATGCGGCTGTAACTTTGCCTCACCCGTGGCACAGACCGATGATAAGGGCCACGTACAGGTGGAACGTACTTGGGACTGTTTTATAAAAACACCCGGAAAGAAGTTGAAATGCAGTCCACTGAGCCCAACACGTGGGAAGAGTCAACCAGGAAATGTGCGTGGAGGATCTGCGATAGGGTTGGTAACGGGCATCGGGGAAGGAACAAAGCTGAACAAGATGGGTCATTCTTGGAACATAGGCGAGGCGTCTAGGCAGAAACCGAAAAATGTGGGAAAGCAACAGATGCATTTATTGGAATGCGTTTAGATTGCACATTGAGAGACCAGCTCCAGTTGGGGAAGAGTGAACTTTAGACGTGTGGGAGGCAGTGGACGGGGCTTCTAGGTGGGGATCGGACCCAGGTGTTATTGCACAGGGTGGGAGAATCCAGCCGCAGAGAGCAAATGGCAAAGTTGGGAGGCCCGTGATGGTGGACGCCACCGTCTGGTCTCCGTGCTGGGCATGCCGGAGGGTCACCATGACACATTGATACTACTGAGCCATCAGTAAACGTCGTTCTCCTCGAGGAAGTTGATCCAGAGGCCTGTATGTTACAGACGCAGACAGTGACCGAGACCGAGGCAGCTCCAGGTGGACGACTTGCTTGGGCGTCCGTGATAGAGGACCTCAAATATGTATTCTCTGTCGATCCCGGAGGCTGGACGTCTGAGACCCAGGCTGGTCCCCTGGGGGTCAAAGGGTCAACACGTGGCTTTGGGGGACACACATTGTCCTGCGGCATGAGGCCCGACGGACACTGATGCAGGGCCCGTCGCAGCTCACAGGGGCCCCCACCTCCCCGACCTGCTGTCCCTTCCACACATGGGTTGTCTGGGCCTGCTCCCCGTCCCCGCTCAGCTACCCTGCCACCTCCACCCAGCGGCCCTGGCAGAGGACCGGGCTGCACTAACCCGTCCCCACATGCCCAGGGACCCACAGGGACCCGCCCGTCCCTGACGGCCTGCACGTGCCCCCGAGAATCCCGTTCACGAACCCCCAGGACACGTCAGCACACTCGGAGGCCGAGAGAAACCCCACAGAAGAGCTTCCCTGTGTGTCGAACCCAGAACTCACACTGTCAAGTCCTTGTGGGAAGTTAGAGAGCGGGGCCCCAAGGCAGGGTCGGGACTCAGCCGGGTGCACCCTCCCTGCCTGGGGTCACGGCCCCCCATGTGTGTCCTGCACAGCCTCGGAGGTGGGTCTCGGCGGGGCGGCGTCCACGTGTCCCAAACCTCCCCAGGAGGGTGGTGGTTCCGCACGCGCGGGCAGGGAACCTGGAGCTTGCTCCTTCTCCCCAGCTCTCAGGATGGGCACTCGGCAGAGCTGCAGAGACCGTTCTTCCTTCTACTCAAACCCAGAGTTTTCTGGACTCGCCTCACCCCACTCTTGGTTTCCTTCCCGGATACGCGGGGCTCACAGTGTATGATCTGGGCAAACACAGGGCTCTGGGAAGGGGAGGATCTGGCCATGGAGGTCCAAGGGCCACCTGGCTCCTCTACCAAGAGCCGGAACACTCATGACACCAGTTTCATGAATTTACGGTCCCCGTTGCAATGACTCAGCTCGGCAGATGCTGCAAACCAGCCACAGGGAAATACATCAGTGCACACATGTGGCTGAGTGCCAATAAAACTTTATTCGCAAACATATGCCAGGGGCCGCATTCAGGCCATGGGGACCCCTGCCTGGACTCCTCGCATAGGAGAATGCGAATGCCCAGCCAGAACACTCGCAGTGACCCGGGACTTGTGTGGGTATTCGTACCCTCAGCCCCCACAGCGCACCCCAGACCCCGTGACCCAACATCTTCCCCGGAGCTGGGGTTCCAGGTGGTTTGTGAACGAGTCCAAGTTTGAGACATGCACACCGTGAGTCGCCATCGCTTGCTGGGAATTTCCAATCTTTGGGGCCCGTGCCGGCTCTGGGTGGTGGGAGACCTTTGAGGTCTGGCTGTCTGGGGGAAATTCCCTCGTGTGGGCTTTTGCCCATGTCCGTGGTGTAAACGCTGCCACCATGTCTGATTTCTCAGCCGCTGGTTCGAGTGTGCCAGTGGGACGGGATGCTTTCACCCCTACTGGTCACCTCTGCCATGCAGGGGCAGCTTCCCCGGGTTCAGACCTTCGGTTGCAGGGAGGCATCCGGTGCTGGCGGGAGCGGAATCACGAGGCAACACCACTGGACAGGCGAAGCCTGTGTTTGCCTTCCGCCTGCCTGACTGTTTCTGGACAACATCGGGCGTTCCCACAAGGTCTTGCCTTACAACCTGAGGACGTCTGTGCAGACGGAGCCACAAACGCAAGCCGCTCTTGGCCACCGTGTCGGCAGCCTGGTCAACCACGGGGCCTCAGAAGTTACCCCCAAACAGACGCTGAGATTCCCTGCACCCCAGGCGTTGGACCAGACCCAGGGGACTCGGGGATAAATACATCCTGATCCTGTCCTTTGGGATCTGCCGGCAGAGAGCAGTCCTTTTTTTTTTTTTTTTATCCCCCTGCTAAGTGCCTGGCAGAGATAGAATCTCATTATCTTAACAGCTGTAAATCCCAATTATTCTTCAGCCACTAAATCCGCCCTAAAATATGCATGGTGGAAAATAATTTAAAAAACAAGACGCAGAAGCCTCCAAGAGTGTGCTTGAGTGTTTTTGCGACCCCTGCATCCAGCCCCTCAGGATCGGGGCTGTCACGGGAGTGTCCAGGCGCTCCTTCGCGCTGATGCTCTGGAAATTTCCATGTCCCCGTGTCGGCAAGCCCGTGAACCGCTCCTGACCCCAGGGGGACATACGGCCGCGCCGTTCAAACGGGGTGTCGTCTGCGAGGCCTGGAGCTCGGTCCCTAATGAAGGCTGCTTTCCTCGTGCGGGCGGCCGGCTCTGAACGCCGTGCCCGCCGCCGCCGGGCGGCCCCTGCCTCCGGGCTGGGCGTGCAAGTTTGCACGGGTCTGTGTCTTTGATTTCCGCCTGCCGGAGACTGATGGGAGAGAAGGTGCGTTCTCAGACCTCGGGGGTCACCAAGTTGCATGGAGCCCATCTTCCGTGTGAGGCTGCTTTAACTTTGAGATTTTTCCTTTTTTTTATGTCACCCTGAGCTTTTTTTCTGCGGCGAGGGAAATGTAAATGAGCAGGAATTTTAACAAGGCAGGTCCTCGGAGGTGACCCTCGTGGATCTAAGCCGCGGGCTCAGGCGTGGCCCAGCCCCGCCGGCGGGGGCGCGGGGACTGGGTGCCGGGGACGGGCCGTTCGGGACCGAGCCGCTTAATGAGCCTGGATGAATGCGGGCGGGAGTGGGGTGAGCGCTGACCCCGGGGCCGGGCCTGTGCGTGCCCAGACCCCCAGCCCGGAAAATAAATACACGATGCTGCGCCCGCTTCCCCTGCCCCCGCCTCCCGCGACCCACCTCCCAGGGGACCCGGTGGCCGCCGCGGCTGGCCCTTCACGGGGCGCTTTGAAGCGGCTTAAATCCCCCCACGCTCAGGGCCGGGTCGTGTCTCCTCGGAAAAGGGGAAATCAGCATCGGAGCGGAACCGCGTGGCGGGACACGGGCCTGGACTCGGTGGCCCGGGACGCTCGGCTGTTGCGGGGTCGCGGCCGGCCGTGGCCTGGGGATCAAAGGTGCCCCTCTCGGCTCTCATTAAGAGCGGCTCGTGCGGGCCTCGGGGCCTTCTGGCGCGGCGCGGGGTCTCGGAGGACGCCGCCGGCCTGTCCCCAAGATTTAAATAATTAATATGACACCTTGAGCTCCGAATGGGACCATTAAAAACAAGAGAGCGAGGAGCGTTGGCCCGCGTTGGACTTTGCGACAATGGCCCGGCCAGTCTGGACGTGGGGCTCTTTGTCATGCTAAGGGGCCCCTTTGTTGGCACCGGTCACTGGGCAGGGAGGAAGGCCAGGCGGTGCTGAGGAGTGGGGGAGAGGGTCGTTTAATGGTGTTTAATCCTCTTAATCCGGGGAGCGCAGGCTCCCCCGGGGCCGGCTGGTCGGTCCCCGGGGCCGGCTGGTCCCCGAAGCGTGGGCAGCAGGGCCTCCGAGAAGCAGGCGGCGGCCGTGTTCGCGCGGAGCCGGGCACTGTGCTCGCTCTGTCCGCAGCCGCCCGCGGCCCTCTGACCTGGAAGGGAAGGGACGCCGGGTGCACGTCGCGGGCCGCGGCCGGCCGGGCTGAGCTCAGTCTCGGAGGGGCACAGCCGTTCCCTCTCCGGCCCGCGTGCCCGGGTGCCCGCCGAGCCGGGCGACTTCGTGCGGCCGACAAATTCCTCCGTGGGGCCCGGACGCAGATGACGTCTCATGTGTGGATGCGGCCGTGTCCAGGCGTCCTCCCTCGGTCCGTTATAACTTCATGAGGACGATGGGTCCCGTCCCCACAGGGGGCAATCGATGGCACTAATTTGGTAACGCAGCAGGAAGCTGGAGCGGCAGGGAAGAGGCCGTGCCTGCCGCAGCCGGGAGCACGCCACTTGTGTGCATGGTGTGGTGGAGCAACCCGGAGGGGCTTCCTGGTGAGGGCGAGGAGGCCTCGCAAGGGTGTGGTGCACAGCGGGTCATGTGTGCACACGCGAGCGCCAGGAACAGAGGCAGATGTTTGGGAGAAGACAGACGAGTAGAGGCGGGAGGTCGGGCGTGACGATGGTGGGGGCTGGTGTGTGTCATGCATGAGCTCCGGGCCGGCCATGGGCCCCTGTGCCGAAGCAGCACGCGTGTGGGGCCGTGGGGGGCCGTGGGGGGCCACGTGGGGCAGGACGGGAGCTGCTGCCTGGAGCACAGAGTAGTCATAAGGCCAGAGAGGGCACATAGAGGGGGCCGAGGCTGTCCTTGGGGAGTTACGTGGGGTAAGTGTGTGAGAACACACGCACAGACAACACACGGTGCACACACAACACGGGACAACACAGACCACACACGTGCAACACACACCACACTGAACACACGCAACACTAAACATACATAATGTTCACACATCCCGTGTACACACACAACACACGCAATGCCAAACACACAACACACATGTGACCCACGTCATGCTAAGCACACACATGACACGCACAACTCATGCACACATGACATGGTGCTCACGCAACAGAGCACACGCACTCCCGCCACACACAACACTGAACATGCAGACCGTGGGTGCGGAGAACACGCTGAATACACACCCAAATCACTGAGACACGCCACACGGTGTGTGCACTACAGCAAACACACTCAGGAGAACCACCTGAGTACAGCATGCATTGCTCACTATTGGCTTCTGGGGTTGGTACACCACAAATTAAGGGCCAGTTAAGGGAACGGTCTCACTAGACTGAGGTCAAGGCCTGGCGCCGTCTGCTGTTTCTGCAGACAAGTTTTCCCAGTGGTGCATGCACCGGCTCCTCCCAGGCCAGGAGCGTGCCGGGGTGCATATGACAAAGTCCATGAGGAGACGGGTCCATGGTGGTGGGCGCTCACTCCCCCTTGCTGTGTTTGTGTAGCCTGGAAGCCACAAATGCATTTTACGTGTCTGAGTGGTTGAAAAAAAAGTAGGGTGGTTAGTTCATGACAAGTAAAAATGGTATGAAATTCAAATTTCTGCTTGCATAAAGTTTTATTGGAACGTGGTGAATCCCACCTGATTATTTGGGGCAGGAAATTTCCACACAGTTGCTGATGGCAAAATGCAGATGCCACCGTAAGGCATTGTTGGAGGCCATGTCAGCCCCTGGAAAGAAGACATCTGTTGACGTTGGTGAAAAGGTTACCTGTTGGCTGGGTTGCAAAACCCAAAGGCAAACACAAATTAAAGAAATAATCTCACAAGGCCGATGTCAGGATCAAAAAAAAAAAAGACAGGTGCTCTCAAGTGATAAAAATGTGCCATGTTGACTGAAAAGAATGAAAGTTGCTTGTACGAGAGAACAGGATAGAGAGCCACGTACTCTGTTTTTGGGCAATGCTGATGGAGGCCCGGTGGAGGTGGAGGTCGCCGACAGCGTAGCAGATGGGACAAGTTCTTTGCATTAATGTGTGTGGGACGAGCACCTGAGTCCACCCAGGAGACACATTTGGAGAAGGAGCTGGCGGGAATCCAGTGGCTTCCCGTGTACCTTGGACATGTCTTTCCTTGACATGATTGGGGACATAGAAGGACACAGCACAATGGAGAGGACACTCCATGCACAGCGTGGTCCTGACACGGGGGTACACTGCGCTGAGGGCTGGGGTTTGCATGGTCTTCAGAGTCAAGACGACTATAAGTCAAGCCTGGAGGGAGGGAAACAGAGGCAGAGCATCACTTACAGAAGAGTACAGGTGTGTAGCCATTTTAGGTGGTGGGACACATTCTTCTCTCTTGTACCCTGGCTCGTGTTGGAGTCTCCCACTGGCTGGATGTGTCCACAAGCCTGCGGGCAGGAACAACCATCACTGTGGACAGTGCAGACCAGCCTTGTGGGGGGATGGGAGTGGCAGGTGACGTGGGCAAGTTGTGAGTTTCAGGGGCAAGCAACGTGTGACTGGCAAATGCTGTCTTCCTGCAAACAGAGGCTAGATCTTCCCCCTTGACACCAGGATGTGACTCTTGATCAAGGCATTGGCCGCAGAAGCAGGGATGGGATCCCTCTGCCTAGGGCTTGATCACCCCTGTGTGTCTCTTCCCTGCAACCATCAGGCTTGGGCTGCTGGACCTCAGAACTGGATGGACATCCCACAAAATTCTTGCATTCCCTTCAGAGGTGTTTCGGGGGTGCAGAAGGGCGCCCTCCCCTAAGCACACTGGCCTCCAGAAGCTCCACGGGGACAGTTTGGGGTCTGGGAGTGTGTGCCCTGGCTTTGGGATTTCTGGAGAAATGCAGGCGGCCAAGTCCCAGAACAGGACAGATGAGCCGAGTCCCGTGATCCTGCATCGCCACGCCCGTGCGTCAAATCCACGTAAGCACGGTGTTCCTGCTCCTCGGGTCTTGCGACCTCTCAAACAACAGGTGAGAAGCAACGGGACGTAGTGTCCCCTCCACCTGACCCCCTCTGTCCCCGGCGCCCACCACATGGACATCGCCGAGGGAACGCTGGTCACTCAATAGTTAGCAACTCGAGACTCACGCTGGACTGGATTAATTTTGCGGCTAAATTGTGCTGAATGTCAGAAAAGCATATCATTAAATTATCCTGGTGTTACCTTTCCCTGGCATTCCTTTTCTGCCTGAAATTGCGTTTTATTCCAATTATAGATTTTTATGGAGAAATTGTTTGATAATATAATAATATTTGCCTCTTCCCTTCCTCGGAGGGCGATTATGAATGTTTAATAAGACACCAAAGTTGGAGAGGCATTATAAGCTTCTCCAAAGAGAGGTGGTCCATAAATTAATCATAGGGATAAATTATGCAATGTTTTGTGTAAAAAGGAAAAGAAATCAATTGGTGTACTTTTCGACGACCGCCAATCGGTTTTATATTCTGGGTTTTTGAGTTAATTAATTAAGTTACACCCTGTATTAAAAAAACAAACATGTCAGCTTTTCTTAATTTTTATTTCAGGGCAGGAAAAATCAGAGCGGTCCCGTGGGACTGGATTCCGCAAAGCATTCTGTTGGAAGCATGGCATTTGTAAATGAGATGCAGAGTCGGTGGCCGTTTCGAGGGTCCAAGGTGCCCAGATGGGTAGACACCTGGGGAAAGGCCACCTAACATGTGTTATGTGTGTGGCTGGTGGGGAGTGGTAGAGTCATCTGTGTCCCTAAGAGCATCCACAAGGGAGGGGCTCCCAGTCCCTCAACTTCCTCCCCCAGCCCCATGTCTGCCCTGCACTTGGGGAGGAATGGAAGAGAGCAGAAACTGCCCCCGAGCTTGCCTCAGTCACCACAATACATAGGGAGACACAAGGCATGAGCTGTGTTTCAGCTGCCCTGTTTTGCTGGAAGCATCAGGAACCCTTTGTCACCACACTTTGGTGGTGGGTGGGTGATGTGCCCCACCCTCCAATGCTAGTCATAAGCACCACTACCTCTGTCATTCTGCAGCCGCCCATTCCTGCCTTTGAATGTGGTTGCAATGCCCGGAGGAGTGGCAGCCACTTTGCCACCTTGAGGCGATCAGGCGGAGGGTGGGAAGGGCCAGGGCTGTTCAGGATGAGGCTGCCAGCTGTGGATTTTTTTGTGTGGGAAGACGTTAGCTCCTGTTCCTACAGGAGTCGCTGGTCAGATGTGTGTGGTTTTCTTTGTACAAAACGTGGGTTTCCTTTCAAAGACAGTTGTGGACTGATGAGGACTGAGTGTGAGAGACAGAGCTCAGATCTTATAGGGTATCCCACTGCAGGTCAGCACACGGACGAAGGGTATGTGCCCAAATTCCATGCATGTTGCTTTCTAGACAATTTTTAAGTTTGTATATGTTGGCACTAACATGTGTTGTTTTTCCACAACAGACCACGACTTGAGCCACTTCCCGCCCTGGACTGCCCCACGTGCTCTGGGCGCTCAGACGTGGAACCCTGCCTCTGCAGACACAGAGACCCTCAGCTGCATCTTTCATTCGGGGGGAAGCCCTGCTGTGGGTTTCTGATGGGCTGCAGGATCATGAAACGGGGCCGTGTTGCCCCATGCCTTGTGGCATCCATGCTGCCCACACAGACTTCTGAGGGCTGTGCACGTGGTGGGTTTCCCTGCTGTACTGGTGATGGGGTTTGGGTCAGAAGGGTTCCAGAAGGGCTGGAGCACGTGGTTTTTCTGGTCTGCTGCTGTCCCCTGGGTGTTTCAGCAAGAGGACCCCTCTGTGAGGGTCTCAGAGTTGGTGTGTGTATCTCTTTATTAACTATCATTTGTCTATATTTGTTAATATCTACATCTATCTATTATCTATAGATCATCTCTCATTATCCATCCATCTATCCATCCATCATCTCTTTATCTATCCATCCATCCATCAACTATCTATCCATCCATCCATTATCTTTCTATCATCCATCCATGTACACATTCTTTCTATCTATCCATCCATCCATCCCTACATCCATCCATTCATCCATCATATCTATCTATCCATTCATCCACCCATCATCCATCCATCATCTATGTGTCTACCCATCCACATATCAATCTATTATCTATGTACGTATCTCTTACCTATCAATTATCTATCTACCTACCTACCTATGATTACCTATTATCCATCTATCATTACCTATTATGTATCTGTCCACTTACTCAAGATAAGGGATTGAGGTGTAGGCACCTCGTTGCCCTTCCAGGACATAACGTTACCTGTGCAGGGGCAACGAAGTCCTAAACAAACGCAGGCACGAAGAATGGATGTGTGACGAGTGCACACAGGAGGCAGTATCTCTGTGCTCCATCTCCTCAGACACTTGGATTCATGTCAGGTCCTGTCCCCGCAGGAGGACGAGGGCCACTGAGCTCTACGTGGAGCCAGCGAAGGGCCTCTCAGCCGAGCTGCACCAGGGACACGTCATAAACCCGAGTGCCCTCGACACGCCTCCTCCCGAGACACAGACGGGTTACTTTCTGATGCATCCTGTCGGCCGGCTAGAGCACTTTCCTCATCCCCAAAATCGGCCACTTTCCTCACGGGTCCTTCTAGGAAGCCTGTGTTCTGCTCATAATCATGGTCTTCATTTAGCTGCAGAATTTTCACGCAGCTGTGCCCACAGACAGAGAAAGCTTTCCGATGCCTAGATGGAGCTTGCTCTTCCGAATAAGGAAAGGTGTTGTGGTCTGGGATGACGCGCGTCGGTGTGCGCGAGCTCAGAGGTGGTCCTGCTGCCCCATCTCTGGGCGTCTGGACCTAGGATGGGGCTGCCCAGGCCCATAAGAAGCACCGTTTTGCAGAGACGGTTTGGACGTGTCCACAAACGGACACTTACTTCCTTTATGGGGGTCACCGGCTGGTGTGGGAGGGAGACAGGCACCCCCTTCTAGAATTTTCACCTCACCTGCTGCTTCCCAGTGGCCTCAGGCTCTGAACGATCCACAGAGCAGGGGGGCCCGTGGTGGGGGTGACAGGTGTGTCCTTCGCTGCGTGGTGTGCATGGCGCTACAAGGGCGTCTGTCCCTCCCGAGAGCCTGGGAAGCCTCCCAAGGTACCCGCTCGTCCTGGGGCAGAGCATGTGGGGTGGAACCAACAAAAGCAAATTATACATGAAAGTCTTGGAAGTAGGTGGAGAGACCTCTGTCCCTGTCCGTTTCCCGGCCTCCTGCAGAATTGTCCCACCACGCAATGATCCGCTCGCTTAGGACACGGCCGGTGACCGCCCCCCAGTCCCGCCAGCCCCGGGTGCGAGAAGGCAGCCGCGTGTGTGTCCAGCGGTGCACCAGGCCTGCACCGTGGCACCTGGAAGGTGCTCAGAGGGCACGTCCAGTGGGTGCCCAGCCTCCCTGAATCCTTGCTGCCCGCGCCGCGGGTGGCCTCCTACAGCTAGACTCCGCGTTCTGAGTTCCTTTCCCCCCAGACCGATTCATGCGCGGTACCACCACTCCGATCCGTGTTTGGGGACAGGCGCCGAGTGGACGCAGGGACACGGCCAGGAGGGTGCGTGTCTGGGGGACGCGCGAGCGGCGACCAGTAGCTGCGCCTTCCAGCCCCTTCCCTGGGCCCCGTCCGCCTCCTCCGCGGCCCGCCGCGTGAATTCCCCCCTTTTTACAGGCGTTAATCTCTTCTGAAGCTTTGATTTATATGCTTCCCCTAAATATTTATTGCTCTGTTCACTTCTGAACAATTTATTTTGTTCCATATGTGGAGCTTCCGCTTTTTTTTTTTTTTAAGTCGGATGCCGACGACGTCCCTCGTTGGTGCGTCTGGCGGATTCCCAGGAGCCCCGAGGGGCGGGCGTGTCACCGTATCCGGATGTGATGGGCCCATCTGTCTTCCTGTCAGGGGCTCGCTCCGCTCATGCGCGCCCCCCTCCATTATGCAAACGACCCCCGTCGGATGATGCACGGGCTCATATCGGATAACCGGGACGCTGCGGCCGTCCCCACGGGGAGGGCTCGGTGACGTCGGCTGCTGCTGCGGGAGACAGACACGGCCCCCTTCTTCTCGGGTTTTCCGCGGGGATGCCATTACTGCCCCCGAGACGGGGAGTCTGCCAAGCGGGGCCGCGCGCACACGTCCGTCCGGAGAACAGGGGGGCGGCGGGGTCAGGGGTGCGCATCTGCCGGTTCGAGGCCTGCGTCCGGGTGCACGTTGACCCGGTGCAGGGTGTGCGCACGCAGGTGCCTAAGCCCGCGTCCCACGCACCTGCGCCTCGGCCTCCAGGCTGCTCGGACGTTTGCTCCCCCCTGCGCGGGTCTTTCTTGGGGGGCCTGCAGAGAGTGGGGCCCCCAGAGGTACGTTCCCTGCTGAGCAGATTGGGCACGCCCTGGAGAGGGGCAGAGAGAGAGAGCGCGCGCGGGGTCCCCTGGGTGACAGTCTCCAGTGGTGCTTACGATCCCCCAGAGCGGGTGGAGGCTGTCTGCGTCCGCCCAGCGCTTCCCCGTCGCCCACACCGAACAGACCCGCTGCCTGTGCCAACCGCGGGCTCGGCGCCCAGAGACGCCCGAGCGGCCGCACCGGCCAGGGGCCCGTGCGGGCAAACAACAGGGCGTCCCTGGCTGTGCCGGTGGACGCAGGGGGCGGCCGAGCGGAGGACCGGGCAGGCACTGCAGGCGAGCAGGACGCCCACGTGAGGAGGGGGCTGCAGGCACCTCGGAGGGCTTTGCGCGTGGAGGTTACCTACCCTGCGCTCCTGCCCCCGCAGCTCAGCGCGTCGGCTGTCCTGGCTCCGGGGAGGAGGCATGCAAGGCCCAGAGAGGGCAGGCGACCTCCGGGAGGCCACAGAGCCGGAGCGTGAGCACCTCCGGGTTGGACCACGCTCCTCCCACGGGAGTCCAGATCCACCCTGTTGAGCCCAGCGTGTGGCCAGTGGGGCCGGGGAGGGAGCCATCCCGGAGGAGATCTGTGTACCGAGCCCCTGAGGGCCGGTCGGGCGCTGCCGAGAAGCCAGAGCGGGGTCTGCTCTGAGCCGTACATGCCTCTGATTACTGGAGTTGGAGGAAGCGGAGGGAGCTGTGGCCGGGGTCGTGTGGGCAGCCCCAGGTGGATTTGGCACCTGCAGGTACGGACCACCGGGGTCACCGCCACGGTGCTAATGGGCAGGCGGCTCGTCCCGTCCCCGAGTGGATGTGAGACCACAGGTGTGGGGCTGTGCCAGCTAGTCCCTCACTTCCCCCGGGTGTTTGTGGGAAGCCCCGTGCGGGGATCAGCGCGGCCGCCAGGATGGCCTTCCCTGTACTCAGAGGACCAGGTCCGGGGCGCCCGCCACCGGCCCTCTCGCCCACCCCTCCCTGCAAGCTGCCTGTCTGCTCCCCCCGATCCCCCCGAGCCGCGCAAGTCTTCAGACCGCACCGGGCAACCCCCGCCCCCCCAATGTAGCGGCCCTGCCCATCAGCCCTGGAACCTCAGCTTCTGGTAGTTTCCATCCCCCATGCGTTCGCATGAGCTGCCGGCTGTTCTGGCTTCCGTGCCTGTTTGGGAAGAGGAAACGCTCCTGGTCCGGGCATTCCTAGCAGGAACACAGGAGAAGGCCCATCAGCACAACACAGGTCTGACGAATGTAAGTCGCACCGGGCACACGCGGTCCTGGGTGCGTGGGTGCCGAGCCCGCCCTCAGAAGAGCCCCGGCCGCTGGTAAAGCGGGCTGGTTTCTACAGGAAGGGGGGGCTTCATGTCCGGGGAGTCCTACGGGATTTGTCCTTCCGTGCGAGGCCTCCTCTGCCCCGTGCCTACAGCCTGGAGAGGGGGAGAGAGAGAGCGCGCGCGGGGTCCCCTGGGTGACAGTCTCCAGTGGTGCTTATGATCCCCCGGAGCGGGTGGAGGCTGTCTGAGTCCAGGTTCACCTGCGTCCTCACGAAGAGGGGCCTCGTGTGTGTACACGTCAGATGCACGCAGCCGTGCACCCGACACACGGCCACGTCCACCTCGGGAAAGAGTGACACGAAAAACCAGGCACACGTCCCTCAGGTCCCGACTTCAGAGCTGTTGCAAATTGAAACTATGAGAAAAAGGATTTTCCTACAGACAGGTTTCTAGTGATACAGGTGAGAATTTAAAGGCGGCAGACTCATATCCTTGGAAAAAATACGCTGTACCCAAACTGATGCGTGAAAAGACGGGACGGGTGAATCAGCCTTGCCTTATGGAGTACGTGGCAGCAGGGCTCCGTCGTGGTGGTTGTCTGAAAGCAAAGATCGGGGACAATTGGCATCCCCACCACATTCCACCAAACACATAAGAGGAAAGGGGGAAAAAAAACCATAATTGCAACCACATGCAAATCTGTTATTAAAACCAAGAATCATTTTATGAGGCCTGCACTGCATTGGTTTCAAGGGACCCTAAAATCCACATAATAGACAGAAACGACAGGTGAATCTTACGTGGCTGCAGGCGTGCCAACATCGTCACAAGCTGCATTCCGACCGCGAGCAAAAAGGCACAGAAACGACATGTGTTTGGGGATGAAACACGGCTGATCCCGGGAAGCTGGCAAGGCAGGCTGGCGACGGCAGAACGGGAGCGGGGGAATTCACCGGGTTTGAGGACAGAAAGGACGCATCACATACCGGCAGAGCGCTGGTGGTAGTGACAGGACGGCGAGCTGGCTCGGAGACACAGGGACAGAGATACGGGAACTTCACAGTGAGACAGGCACTGGAGGGCTGTCCGTGCCTGCCTCGCTCCTGTGCACCAGCGCTCCTGTCCCAGCGAGCTGCCCGCAGATGTCGCCCTGGCACGTGCACCGGGACCTGCGCTTGGGAACGCCCCGCACACATTTGCGCATGTGCCCCGGAAAGCGGGCCAGTGCCCCGCGCGCTCGGAGCGCAATGAGAGCAGGTGTAACGATACGCGTGTATGATTTGGCCTTTGTTCCTGTTAACATGGGGCTTGGCTGCAGGTCCTGACCCAGCGCTCCTAAGACCCCCGGCACGTCTTTCGTCCTCAGGAGGTGACTCTGCGTGCACGCCTGGTGTTTGCGGGTTGCATTTGGCACAGGCGGCAGTCACTTCTGGACCGGGGTCCTTGAAACCCCGGGCCCCAGGAGAGTGGATTCGGGCTACACACTGTCAGTGCCGTGGGCAGAGTGGGAGGGTTGCGTCCTTGAGGGGAAAGCAGGGGCCATCCCGAGTCTGTGTGTGTGTGTGTGTGTGTGTGTGTGTGAGCATGGCACGTTTCTACCACATCTCCCCACGGGACCTGCAGGCGTGTTCTGTTCTTCGGAAATAGCTGTCACACTGCTGGTGGCTGGTGCCCCCGAATCCCGGCCACACGGCTGCCTCATTGCCGCGTGTTGCACAGTCGGCCCCACGCTGACCTCCGGGAAACGGATATTCTCTGAGCGCGGCACATCTGATCTGGAAGCAGATTGCTTTCGTGCGCCCCGTAAATACTCTCACATGTTCCCTGGTGCTCCGATGGGGGAGCACGCTCACCTTTCATCATTGTCGCGGAGAACCTGCCTTACAAGCGCTCCTGTCACCGCGCGCCACGCACGCGAGCGCGCATTCCGGTCACTGTGCGCACACATTTCCATCACCACGCGTCCGTGCACGTGCTCGCGCGTTCCCGGCACCATGCGCCCAGGCACGCGCGCACGCACATGCGGGAATTCCTGTGACCTTGCGCGCTCGCCCACACACGTGTTCTCGGCACCGTGCGCGCACGCACGCACGCACATGGACACATGCACACTAGGACACGTGCGTTAAGCACTGCGCTCTGGGCGCCTCCGTTTGCTGAGCGGGGGCGCCGGGAACCAGAGACGCGCAGCCCGCCAGCTACCATGCTCTCGGGTCCCCGCGGCCAGGGGAAGAAACGGTCCAGTGTCTGCAGCGTCCGTGGGAATTAAAAGTTCATTTTGGGAATGCGAGCCCAGGCCTCACCGGACACTTAGGGGGATCGATGCGTCAGGACACACGGCAGCCCAGGGGGACTGTCCAGTGACCGAGCTTCTCACAACGAGACGGTGATTTATGACGGGTGTTCGAGGCCCTACAGGCGGGCCCTCGGTTTCTTCCCAGAGCCGACACACGTGTTTTCTTCATCCCCAGCTGAACGGATGTTACTCACATCCTAGTTTCAACCCTTCTTCTTCGCCTCCCCTTCTCCTTCTTGACATTCATTAAAAAATCCCTCCACGGTTCTTTAACCTGCAACCAGCAGGGGCCTCATTTTGGTTCCACAGTGCGTCTTTCTGCCACAACTGTGCCACGAACCAGTCCCCTACCCCGGTGCAGCCTCGGGCCCCTGGAGGTGGTGACCCTGGTGGCCAGGCACAGTGGGAATACAAAAGACATAAAAGGAAACACGGGCAGGGACCACGGTGGGGAGGTTTTGTCTTTACGCACACGCCCATGGATGGCGACGCCGGTCCACCCGGTAAAGTGCGTCCAGCCCCCGAACGCAACGGAGCGCAGCCCTTCGCAGCGAACTGAAGCGCGCGGCGTTGTGCGTGCTCGTGCGCCGAAGGTTGGCGAGGTCTCGGGGCTGGGTTGCGCGCAGTCCGGGACGGGTCTCCCCAAACCCGCTGTTTATGGCCACCATGCGCGCTCGCATGTGGGAGCCCCGGACGCACAGGAAGATGGCACCTTTTATCCTAAGTTGTTGCAGTCATTGTCCGAACGTGAAGGGATCCTGTGGAAACGCGGAATGCACAGAGCGCGTGGGGCTGCGCGAACGTCAGGCGGAGGACGGGAAACGTCACAGAGTCGGGCGCGGGGGGGGGGGGGGGGGGGGGNTCAGCGGGGCGCCCTGCGTGGTGAGCGCAGCCAAAGTCTGTGTGCGACGCCCCAGTGGGGGAATCACCTCATGATCCGTGTGTTCAAAGCTGGGCAGTGCGCACCAGCAAGAGGGACCCCGGCGCACGCTGCGCACTGTGTCTATCCTGCCTCTCTGTGGGTTTATCCTGCAACTGAGTCAGCTCCCAGAGCATGAGGCTAGTAATGCGGGACATAGGGGACGGCAAGGACAGGGTTCTATGGGGACACTCTCGTCCCGCTCCGTGTCCTTGTAACCTTACAACTGTCCTAAGACTATCAAGTCTGATAATTTACAACAAAGATGAAAAAATAATCCGGTAAATATGTGGCCTTGAAACGGAGCTGATGGTTTAGTGCTTGAAATACGGAATCTGTGGCTGAGGGGTCACGTCCAGACGGAAGTGTCCCGGTGAGACCAGGCTGCAGCCGGGCCACGGTGTGGGGGTAGAGACGAGTTTTGTGGGTCTATTTATGTTTCTCCTACAAAACAAAGCAGCGGAATGAAGTTCAGGGATTGTTACGGGATGGGGTTACCGATATACACAGAGTGTGGAGGGCGAAAATCCTTTGTTGGTGTTTAAACCTTCCAGTGCTCCCCGTGACCAGCCTCCCTTCCGTCCACACATCAGCTCGCGTGCTGTCCCTCGAAGGTGCAGACACATTCCTGCTGCCCCAGGACCTTTGCACTGGCTGTTTCTTGTGTCTCCCACGCTTCTCCCCAGACATCCACATGGCTCTTCCTTCTGCTCAGCCTGGCTGCTGTTGAGTGGTAGCTTCTCTGGACCGTCATGGTCTAGTTCTTTAAAATAGAGACTGTCCTGCCTGGGCATCGAACCCGACCCGTTTCAGCACACCGAGGGGAATCCTCACCAACGGGCACACCGTAGGTGTCTCCTACTCTGTGTACAGTGTGCTGCTCCCATTAGAAAGGACGCCCTACACGGAAAACGTCATGTCCCTCTTATTTAATCGTTAATACTCCTCTTCTCCATTTCCGTTGTTAGGATGTAACATTGTGACAAATGCCACTTCCTCCATCCAGACCTCCCTGATTACTCCAGCCTGGTTCTGGCCTCCACGTCCCTCGTCCGTTGTGCCCCAGGGTCTCCGGATGCTTTCATTTCCGTCTCCACGTTCTTTCCCTGGTTATGTCATTGGCGCCCAGCTCTTCTTTTCACGGGACCCTCATTTGAACAAGGACATTCTTAATTTTTGTTCGGGACCAGCAGGTGCCATCCCAAAACGTCTATTTGTGCGTTTTTAAGGGTTTAGAAGTATTTTTTGCATGTTGGTTTGTGGAGATCATGGTCGATTCACGCAGAGTTGAAGACGTTTGGAAACGTTTTCCAATGTTGCGTTTCTGTATTCGCTGATTTTATGGACATTGCTGTCGATTCGCATACCGTGTAAGACATGTTTAAGTGTTTAAAACGGTGTTTTGCCCCCTTATGTATCTTCTGAGTCTACGGAGGTCATTCCACGTTCACACCGTCTCTAAGAGATGTGGCAGGTAGGAGTGTCGCATATTTGGAGCCGTGGCGATATTTTGGAAATCTCTGGTAAAATTCACAAGCTGGAGACACGTATCTGGCCAGTCCCACCTGGCCTGCCCGCACGGACCCTTCACATCCACGCACGTCCTTCCCGCCCCCTCCACAGCCCCAAGGACACGGCTCCATCCCCGTCTCTGTTTGTCTCTCATTTGGGGGCCGTGGTCTAAGAGCGAGCCTGTCCTATGGGACTTGGTGGGATTAGCTACGACCCCTGAACCGAATTCCCTGGAGGGTTACGGGTTACGGAAGCTGCTGCATGTGTCATGGAGTTTCCCTGGGGCTCAGCAATATTGCAAACGTGATGTATTTCAAGCAAGACCCAGTGGGGCGCCGTCGGCCTCGTCCCCCCTGAGCACTCTGTGCAAACTCTATCGGTTCCTGGGACCGTGGCCTCCAGGGGCCACGATATGTGACCAGGAGGGCACCGTCCCTGAGCTTGCGCCTCCGATGCTTGGTGTGACCAAACCCTCCTCACATCCCGGCTCGCCCTCCGCTCTAGGGGTTTTGTGCACGTAGGCCCTGGGGCTGTGACCGGGGTCTGTCTTCCCTGCCCGATCCTTGCTCCGTCTCTGCAGACGTCATGCCCCATGCCGTGCCTTTGCTCCCTTCCCCACTGCGGACTGGACGTCCTGTCACGCGGGGGCCATGACCGCTGTCCTGGGCTCTGCCCCCCACGCGCCGCTCCGGGGGCCTCCCTTGACCTCCAGCCCCGGGGCTCCCTGACTCCCCCATCTCTCTCTTCCCTTGTCTGGGTTTGCTGGAGACATTCTGCATGAGCCTCCTCAGAAAGCAGGTGTTTGCTGGTTTTGCTTTTCTTTTTTCTTTTCTTTCTTTTCTTTTCTTTTCTTTGAGAATATCGAATATGAAGCACAAGTCTAGAAGGTGCTGGGTGTGGAGGCAACGTGAGTCTGCGGGGCGACCCCCCACTGACCGGGGGAGGTCCCCCCAAGCACGGCCGTGACAAAGAGGCCGTGCCGCCTCCCAGGGCCGGTTTAGGCTCACGGTTTGGCAAAGTGCGGGAACCCCGCAGAGGAGAGAAGCGGCACCCAAGGCCGTCCACACGCTTTAGTTCTGATCGGTCCATGGGGCCCAGCAGTTCAGGCCCCGCCGATGCTATGGAGAACGGGGTTTGGAGGGTCCGTGTCTGGTAAGCCTGACACACTTGGGGGGCATCGCCGAGTCACGCCCAAGTCATCCGGGACAGGCTTTCTCTGCAGGGAGCCGGTTCCGGGAACACAAAGGCCGCGGGGGGTTCCTGACCGAGGAGCTCCCCGGGGCACAGGGCGGGGAACGTTTGGCCACGTGGGGAGCCTGCTCTCTCGTTGCCTCATTTCCCTGCCAGCTTCCATCATCCTGCGCTCGGCCCGCCACGCCGGATGCTTCCTGCGACGTCCAGGGACGCGGAGCGGGTAGGGGGTCTCCCTGAAGCTCGGGGGCGTGAGGGCGGCCGGGTCTCTGGGGACGGGGCTCAGCTGCTTCTCTGGAGACCCCGCAGATGGGGCCGGCAGGTGGCTCTCGGCAAGAACAGTCTCCTCACGCGGTTGTAAGTAGGGACGCAAACTGCGGGCTTGAGAGAAAGGGGGTTCATGCTCTCCCAGGTCGGGAGACCAGAAGTCTGAGATCCAGGTGGGCAGGGCTGTGCTCCCTCCTGAGGCTCCAGGGGAGGGTCCTTCCTGCCTCTTCCAGCTTCTGGGGCTCCAGGCGTCCCTGGCTGGTGGCCACGTCCCTCCCATCTCTGCCTCCGTCCTCACGTGGCTTCTCCTCTGTGTCTGTGTCTCCTCTTCTGTCTCTTACAAAGACCCCTGTCCTTGGATTGAGGGCCACCCTGATCCAGGATGAGCTCATCTCCCATCCTTCCCTTCATCCCATCTGCAAACACCCTGTCAAGCAAGGTCACTGCTAGGCGTAGGGCGCGAGGGTGAGGACTTGGATGGATCTTCTGGGGGCCTCCACGCAGCCGGCAACAGAGGGGAACCCGTGCTGGGGACGACGGCGTGCGCCTGATCGCCCGTGTCCTCACGGTCACCTTGCTCAGGGATGTCTGAGGTCTCGCTGCTTCACACGGGGATGTGACGCTCTCACCCACTCTGGGGCGGGGTGTCTCTCCCTCCCTTCGTGGTCTGGGGCTGGGGGCTTGCTGATCCCTCCGCTCTGTACACAGCACCGTATAGACCCGACGAGCTGTCTCCGTGTCTGCTCGCAGCCTCTCCCCCTGCCCCAGCCTGCCCTCCCCCTCTGGGCTCTGCGCCCACCTCTCGGGAACCCCTCTTCCCTGGGGGCAGACCCCTCTGCCAGCTTCCGCTCCACACCTGCCCTGCCTGCCCGCCTTCCGCACCCACATGCCACCTTCCGGAAGCACAGCCACAGTTCCGTTTCGGGGTTCTCCTCTGTGGCTGCCCTGGTGCTGGGGTCCTGCCCCGTCGAGCGGGGCGCTCCTGATGGACAGGGTGAGGCTCCCGGTGCTGGGCCTCGAGCAGGGAGGCAGGTCTGTGCCCGCGGGCCGAGCCGGAGCGGCCGTGTCCGTGCGTGACCAGGATGCCGAGTGCGGGGTCCCGGCCCGCGGGGACGGAGCTGTTTGTCACCAGGAAATCGGGCCGCAGAAAAGCGATCGCCCTGACACGTGGGGAAGAGGAAAATGAGCCGGCACTTGAGGCAGTCCCGAACTTGACTCGAGGGCTTGCTGCCCGCCCCGAATTTCTGTCCCGGACACAGACCCCGCAGGATCGAAAAGACGGGCTACAAACAGTGTTTGCGGGCGAGCATTCACGGCAGCGCGATCCACACCAGAGAGACGTGGAAATGACCCCAACACCGAGCGAAGACAGACAGACGGACGGATGAACGGAAGGCGGTGTGCGAGCACAGAGCAGGACTCAGCCGCCAACAGGAACGGAGCTCTGACACCTGCCGTCGGGTGGACGGAGCTCAAGACACCTTGTTCAGGGCAGAGGCAGAGGCACGGGGCCCGCTCCCTCGGGCACGGCCCCCGGTGTGGGAAACGCATGGAGGGGCCCAGCCACGGACATGGAGGGAGGCTGGATAGCTCCAGGGGCCGGAGGAGGGGCGGGGAGGGGCCGCCCAAGGGGACGGGGTCTCCATCGGGGGACACGAGAATGGAGCCTTTGGAGCTGGCTCCCAGGCCTCCCCCCGGGGCCTCCGTCAGCTCCGGAATCGGGGGAACTGCAGGGCTGCGTGCGAGGACCGTGCACACAGCCCCAGCCGCTCCAGAAAACATCACCTGGGCGTCGACGCGGGGCGCACAGAGGGACGTGGATCGGGTGGGCACCACGCAGCCCAAGGGGACCTCGCCGACCCGGGCCGTGGGCCGCGGCGCCCGGCGTGCGCAGCAGCAAGGACACACGCGCGTCTGTGTCCGGGTGGGAGGCTCTGGTGTCCTCCGCCATCCATCACGCGGCCCCGACAGGCCGGGAGGGCGTGTTGAGCGCCTCTTGACCTGACAGCCTCATGCATCCAAACGGAGCAAATGGAATTAGATCAAAGTCCGCGCCGGCTGTCGGCTCGCGCGGTCGGCGGGACGCTTACATCTTCATCGGGGCGGTGACAGGTCCCTGTCTCCGGCGCGGGGCTGGGGGCCGCGTGCACGGCGGGGACGGACGGACGGGGGTCTCCAGGCGTCGCCTGGCACGGGGGGCTAACGGGGACTCGCACATCACGCGCCTCCCAGCTCCGGGGTCACTGAAAGTGCGTCCTTCTGTCCTGCGCCCCACGCGTGCCTCCCGGGCCCTCGGAGCCGGCCGGCCACGGCCCACGTGCGCTTTCCAAACCCAGACTTTGGTGCCGAGTCCGTGGCGGGAAGGCGGAGCGGGAGCAACGCGGTGTTGTCCATCCGGCCAGACGGTGCGGATTGCGGTGAGGGGGACCAGGCTCTCCCGCCGTGCGAGCCCGCTCCCGGGACAAGGCCTGCGTCCGGTCGTTAAAGACGACCCGGGAGACGGCCCGGGGAGCGGGGAAGGCTGGGGTGCAGGGAGAGAGAGCTACCGGCCCACAGACGGGGGGCACGGCACCTGCAAGGCTGTGCTGCTCTGGGGTCCGGACCCCTGGCGGGAGCGCACACCATGCCCCCGTGTCCCCTGGACGGTCTTTGACCCGCGGGGCCGTGAGGCCGGCTTCGGGGCTCAGCAGGGTCCTGCCTAACCGTTCTGAGGTTCCGCCCGTTGAACGAGGCGGGTGGGCAGGGAGGTCCCCCAACACGGCGTTCCTTTAATAAGAAAGGAAGGAAGCCTGGCGCGTTGGGCGTCCGGCGCGGACTCAGCCCTTCGCGGGGCTGACACAGGTGTCCTTGGGTTTACAGTAAGCGCGCGCGCCGGGGCTCGGAGCCGCAAGACCTCCGCGGGCAGAGATGTCCCCGCGGGGCTCCCGCCGGGCCACGTGCGCGGCGCGCTTTTCCGACGCTGGAGAGGAGACGCTGGCGTTGGGCTCGTGCGGACTGCGCGGCCCTGAGCCTCGGGCTTCTGGTCTCGGAAAGGAGACGCGGGCGGTGGGGTCTGCTCTTCGGGTGAACCGAGGGCGGGGGTGGTGGTCTGGGACCTGCGAGGTGCCTGGTAGACCGAGGCTCAGGGGTGCGTGGATTTTTACCAAGGGAGCCCTGGCCGAAATTTCGCAGGGTTTGCAGAGCCCTCGATGATAATTTCGAGGAAACTCGGATGCTGGTCTGTGGTTGCACTCAAGCGCCATCTGTAAGAAGCAACTTCCATAGACGGGGGCTGGTGCCACGGCTCCGCCACAGGCAGGCCACGTCTACCGCCTGTCCTCTGGGCCACGGGCTTCAGGCCAGTATTGTGCCCTGTCTTTGGGCTGCCTGGACCTCCTCTTGTCCTTCAGGCCACGGGTTTCTGGCCGCATCCGCCTCCTCCTGTCCTCCAGGACACGGGCTTCCGACGCCTCCCAGCGCCTGCGTCCGGGCTTCACCCCCTGTGCTCCCGACCTGCCCCGAGTCTGTCCCCTGTTAGCGTCTGTCCCGACACGCACCGCGGAAGACGGCGTGGAGGAAGGCCGCCGGGGCCCGCCGTCCCTTCTGTTCTCAGACGGAAGGGGACGCCCGCTCGGGGGAGCCTGCTTCTAGCGGCCCCGTTAGCAGGGGCTCCCGTGGGGCAGGAGCTTGGCGGCGAGCCCCCCTCTTTCTTTTCTCTGAGCGCAGTGCTTTGAACCCAGCGCACCGCAGGTGCCGCAGCGGGCTGCTTTGCTCCTTCCCCTGCCCTGGACCGATGCGCCGCGTCCTCCCGCCGGAGTCTGGAGGCGTTCGGAGGCCGCGGGCAGTGGAGCCGGGGGTGGGGTGGGGGAGAGGCTGGGGCTGGCCCCCGGCCCCTGTCCAGGTGCGCCAGGCAAGGGGGGCACACGTGGCGTTTGCATACCAATGGGCGTCATTTGCATGCGGCGGCCGGGCAAGTCCCAGAGCAGCAGCTGAAGGCAAACTTAATAACGGTCCTTGGGGTTGGCGGCCCGGAGCTCAATGGGACCAGCTGTTTCCAGCTCCTCTGAGGCTACGAATGAAAATGAAATGAAATTAAAAAAAAAAAAAAACAGAGTGGGGACCAGCGCCTGAGCGGGGAGGAGGTAAGGTGACCCCATTCACGGCTCCTGATAACGGTGGGTCGCAGGTGCCCCGGTGGGGGCCGCCCCAGGTGCGACGCCCCCCAGCATGCCCCGGCCGCTGCTGGTGCCACGGTCCGGCCGGCGAGGGGCGTGCGCGGACGGGACCTCGTCCGTGACCTCCGCCTGCGTGGACGTCCCATCTGCCGGGGTCTGGTAGCCCCGGACTTGGATGACGCGGACGTGACGCAGGGTGCGAGGGTCCAAAGGGGCCTGACGGAAATGTGGAAAAGGCGTCTGGCACTCCTCCCCTGCCCTGCGCACGGGGTATTCTGCACGCTTCGTACATGCGTGTGTTTGCACACACGTGACTCCCGCGCCTGGTTACGGGTTAGACCAGGGAACTCTGGAAGGACTGACCGAGCGATTTCAACCTTATCACGTGTCCTGGCTTGCACCAAACGCTATACACAATAAATTCTAAAATACAATCTTTATGCAGTTTACGTATAACGTATACTTTGTATTTATATACTTTATGTAAGTTTATGTATATTCATCTGTTCGTACTTTACATACAAGTTGTATAGAATACAGTTGCTGATATAAATAGTACCTTTATTTGAATCATAGTAAACGCATGTATCTATATAAAACAATATATAAGTTATATAGTATAATATTTGTATATAATGTATTTTTCATATTTATAACTAAGTCACATATGAGTTGAGTATATAAATAGTGACTTTATTTGAACCGTACTAAATATACTTATCGATAAAACAATATATAATAAATTATACAACATAACATGTATATATTTTATATATTTCAATACTACGTATAAATAAATATTTAAATATTTCATAAATATTTGTATATTTGTATATTTTATATACATTATCTATTATATATAACTAAATTATGTTTTTCATATTTATAACTAAGTATATATGAATTGAATATATAAATGGTAACTTTATTTAAATTATGTCAGATATACTTATCTATATAAAGCAGCATATAATAAATTTTAAAATTAAATATTTATATATTTTGTATTTTTATATCTATAACTAAGTTAAATATAATATCAGTTAAATATATAATTAGTAGCTTTATTCAAATTATATAAAATGTACTTATTTATGTAAAACAATAAATTTATGTGCTATATATTAAAAGATATATACTTTATGTATATTTATATGTTTATATTTTATATATGTTATGTGTGTTAAACATATAAATAGTAACTTTAAATCATGTTAATATAGTTCTTTTTATAGAGCAATACATTTTACATTCAATAAAGTATAAAATAAAACATTCCTACTATATAACATATAATATAAGGTATAATATATATGTTTATACATTTATGATTTATATTTTTGTATATAAGTTATATAAAATATGAGTTAAATATATAAGTAACAACTATTTGAATCATGTTAAATATGCTATTTATATAAAACAAAAAATAGATAATAATTTATAAGATATGCTGATGTATTTTATATATATTTATATTTTTATATACAAGGTATGTAAAATATGAGTCTATTTAACTATTTAACGATATACATTTATTTATAATAACTATATATTTATTTAACTATGTAAATAGCTTTTAGTTTAAATCCTATTAAATATTAAATACATTAATATTTTAATCATATTATACTATCTGCATGAAACAAAAAATGCATAAGTTATAAAATGTACTATTTCTATAATTTATATACATTCGTACTTTATGTCATATAATCTGAGTTGACAGTATAAAGAGTCAGTTTATTTAAATCATATTAAACGTGCTTATTTGCACAAAACAATAAATACAGACAAGAAATAGCGGCACGCCCCATCATGCAGCACCGAGCCCTTTACCAGTTCCATTCCTGTTTGAGATGCACTAACTGCGCCAAGTGTCACCAACAGTTGGAACTCTGGAGTCACCCGATGGTCTCGGACATGGTTGTCCGACCGGCGCGTCCACCGTCTGTTTCGTGAGCATGGACGTGGGCCTGAGGACGAGGTCAGAACGTCCATGCAGGAGATGCCAGGGGCCGGGCGCCATGGGTCCCACTGCCGGCCGTGGGAATCTGGGTGATCGGGTCGCGGGGTGAAGATGGGTGGGTCCCCCCGCTGAGCAGGTGTGTCTTCCCACTGGTAGCCAGCATGGAGCCTCATGGCAGTGCCTTGGCCCCAGGCATCCCTGCCCCACGGAGAGCTGGTTGGTGTCCACGGCGGGTCAGTGCCTCGGCCCGTGGCTTCACGTGGGATTGGAACACGGTGGCCGGCAATGCCCGTTCTTGGACGGGTCCCAGCTGGTGTTCTCCTCTGAAGAGGAGCCGCCATCCCCGAATCCGCGGGCGGTGGGTTCAGCCCCAGGAGGAACGTGTCGTTCCCTCACACTGCTGTTGTGAGCGAGAAGGAGGGACAGTAGCCGTGTCTGGGTGGCACGCGTGGTCTTGCTGTCTCTGCCCAGGTTGCTGCGGATTCAGGATGCGTTTCTATCCCCATAGTTTCAGTGTGTTGCGCCCAGTCACCGGCACTGTCCTTCCCTTGGACGCTCAACGTGTGGCCCGTGGACCCGGGGTGATATTTCAAGCCGCGTCTCTTGCCCGCCACACAAGCCCACGTGTCTCTCTTGCACATAACACGAAAGACTCAATACATCACGTTCCCTCCTTAGGGCCCATCCCCCCGTCACCCCATCGCCCACCCCTGTCCCCTCCAGCGACCCTCACTTTGAAGAAACAGACTCTTTGCTGCAGAGAACACACTGGAGGTCAGCACAGGGGAGCCGGATGGGGGGACAGGGAACTAGGTGATGGAGATGAAGGGGCGTACCTGTCGTGACGAGCACTAGGTGATGTGCGGAAGTGTTCAATGTCTACGTTGTGCACCGGAAAGTAATACAATATTGTACGTTAATTATACTTCGATGAAAAATGGCCCCAAGTAATATTATATCTGAAAAACGAGGGAACAAAAGCAGGCAAATAACATCCTGATCATCTTCGCTGATGAAGGTGCATTTTTGGAAGGGGCGATTGCCAGGAGCAAGCTCAAAGACCCAACGCAGGGAAGGTAGAAACATGGTCTACTAATATTTAAAAGGTCCATCTGGTGGGAGCCCATGGTGCACGGAGACGTGTGTGGGGCCGAGGAGAGGCTGCACCTCGGAGGAAGGTTTAGGGTGCTGTCCGGTGAGGAAATCTACAAGGAGAACCCACGTGGCCCAGACGAGACGAAGACTCGGGAAACTTGGGACAGACCGGTGTGGACTGATGGGACACGTCCTGGAGAAGAATGACTGAAGTCCGTCAGAAGATGGCGCATCGATGAGGAGGAAACAGCTCCCGGTTCCCCAACACGAGCCGCGGAAGTTTTCGGACAATCGACAATCTTCACGAGTATGGAAACGTGGGTCGGTGGAAGGAGTGGCCAGCCTGGACCCGAGTCATGGAAATATCTCCGTTCACCAAGTGGACAGGACCATTCCCTGCCTGTGCCAGCGGAGAGAAGGACCCTTTGCGTGTGGGGTCTTGGGTCTTGGGGTCTTCATTCAGGGCTTGGGTGTGCAGCACCGCCGTCAATGTGCCCATTGTCTCCGGCTGAATTCCTGTTGAGGAGGCTGGTCTGAGCTCTTGGAGGACGCCCTCCATGACTGCATGGCCAGGAAGTACGTACTTTGCACATCCTTGACCTTTGTCCCGGGGTTCTGGGGTCCCGGAGTGAGGAAGATCTGAGCCGTGAATCGATGACATGCCCCGCCCGTCCGTATCGTCCACCGCTAACCAAACGGATTCCTTCACATCACAACGCAAGAGCAGGAGACCATCCGTAGACACTCAAGACCATTGATCTAGACATTCAAGACCAAACTCTCTACACCCAACTTCCCAACCCGCGCAGAAAGCCGGACCGTCGCCGGCTCTCTGGATACGTGTCTGCCCCAAGGCCCAGGATCTATCCAGACACGTGTATACGTGGAAGACAAGACAACAGTCTCCCTGTATTCCAGTTGGGGGGGAGCTTCCCACCCGCGGCGGACGGGACAGAAGCGCGTCAGGATCCGCCAACGCCCCTCGCGGCCAACCTCGCGGTGGATTTGCAGGGAAGGGAAGCAATGTGAACGTCTTTGATTTAGCAGACCCTGGGCGGTGCAGAACACAGGCTTGTTTCTTCTCAATGGTAAGACTAAATTATAATTATATTTCACTCTGTGTTTCCCAAAGAAGAACGTTTTTGTAACCAGACCCCGCCTTGGCGCGCTGCTATTATAAATCTTCTCCGAGCCTAGAGGCCCCCGGGCGCCGGGAGGGGGGAGCCCCCTGGATCTGGGGGTGGGAAGCGAGCGCCCCGGGGTCCACGGGGCGGCCGGCTCCATATTTACGACGCGTGGGTTTTGGAGAAGCAAAGGGTCCGTGTTGGGCCCAGTGGCACGAACACAGCCCGCAAGAGGTGCCTCCCTTTGCTTTTCTTGAATTTATCTCCCGGCAGAAGGAAAACTAAACGAATCCCTTAAAACTAACACACTTTGTGCCAAGAATACAAATGGGGGTGGCCAGGAAGGGCGGTCCTAATCACGCTGCTGATCTGTGGCATCCCCCATCCCGAACGGTTTTGTGCGTGAAGAGCACGAGCCGAAAAAGGAAAAGGCCGAAGGGGGAGCGCGCGCCGCTCTGGCTCGCGGAGAAGGACGGAGAGCTCCGGCCGCGTGGCCCCGCCGGCGTGTCCACGTCCCCGCGGCGGCAGGGGGCCGGCCCCTCTCCGGCCTCGGCGCCCTCCCGTCTGGGCTGGGAGCCGTCCGGAAGGGCCGGGCTTCCTGAGGACGCCGAGTTCTGCCCTGTGTGTTTCGCCAGCCCGCCTCGCGGAGGGCGGATCTCACGCCAGGCGCCCATGATGCTTTTCTGGGGCAACCGCGGGGACATTCCTGTCCTCGGTCTGCGGCGGCGCATACTTTCCAGCCCCAGCCCTTTGGGCTCGGCCCAGCAGACTGCATCCCGAGGGCCCTTCTCCCAGAGGCGCGCTCGGGGGCTGGGGGCTGCGCGGACTCCCGGGAAGTCATGACGGGTTCTTCTGGGGTCGGGTCTCTGGTGAAACCTTTGTCACTCAGGACCCACTTGGTGGGAGGCTCTGAGGGGAGCATGGGGCAGAGGGACAGCTCCACGCCTTCACGGAGTTCACGAATTTCTTTTAAAGCCGGTTGGCTTGGATTCACACGGAGAGGGCTGCCTTTGAAACACAAATCAGGTTGTCGGCACCCTTGGGCCGACCAGCAGCGCAGCCTGTTCGGGCTGCCGTCCGAGCTTGTAAGGGGGGGGAAGGCAGCTCGGCCTGGGACGGCGGATCCCAGGGAGAGCGGAAAGGAAGGACCGCAGAATGAAAATCCAGCCCTAGGTGCCTTGCGCGCGCGCATGTTCTCGGAAGTTGATGAACTGCCGCAGCTCATGGACTTTGGGCGCTGTCCGCTGCGTGTGGCCCCAGAACTGCGGCCCTTTTGAGGTCACACGGGTCATGTTGGAACAAAAGCCAGAGAGGGCAAGTGCCTGGCAGCGGCGAGCTGGTTGGTAAGAGGGAAGACGCCACGTGCACGGCCTCGGTGATCCTTGCGTGGGTTGCAGGACCGGGGAGCCCTGAGGCGGCGAGTTGGAGGAGGCATCACGGACGGCACGGGGACGACCGAGATTTTCAGCCTTAGTCCTCCGCGCTATCTCCCTGTCGCAAATGTCACTTACGGGTCAATAAAGTAAGAGGGAGGAAGAATTCTACATGGTTGTGTTAGTAGAGGAGAGGTGTTTCTGGATAAGTCGACATGTTTACCTCTCCCGTTGGGCTGAAATCTGACGCAGAATTCTCTGACAGCTTTCTGTGGTTGGAATGACGTGTAAGAACAGGGAAGTGTGAGCTCGTCCTGCAGGCTGATGTTGAAAAGAGAAGGTAGTCGGATGAAAAAGAAATAGTTATTTTCCACAAAGGGCGAGCAAAAAGGATAAGAGGCCGACATGGATGAGGGTTGAAAGAAGGTACTTTGCATTCCTTTTGGGTACTGGAGTCACCGACTATTAGATGGTTGATTCTGAGCTGTGTATGGACCCAGCTCTTGCTAATGGAACCCATGCTGAGCAATGGGATCCACATAAATTTTGGGGTGAGCGTGGGGGTGGACGGAAACAACAGCCTGTGATGAGGAGGACCAGGGTCATCTCGGTCCCCACGTCATCCACTCTGATGAGGAGGACCGGCATCTTCTCGGTCCCCAGGGCGACCTCTCTGACGAGGAGGACCAGCGTCTTCTCAGTCCCTGGAGTGTCCTCTCTGATGTGGAGAACGAGCATCTTCTCAGTCCCCATCGCATCCTCTCTGATGAGGAGGACCAGCACCTTCTGGGTCCCCAGTGTCCTCTCTCATGAGGAGGACCAGCATCTTCTCTGTCCCCAGAATCTCCTCTCTGATGAGGGCGACCAGCATCTTTTCTGTCCCCAGAGTGTCCTCTCTGATGAGGGGACCAGTGTCTTCTCAGTCTCCACTGCCTCCTCTCTGCTGAGGAGGACCAGCACCTTCTCGGTCTCCAGAGTGTCCTCTCTGATGAGGAGGACTGGTGTCTTCTTGGTCCCCGGAGTGTCTTTTCTGGTAAGGAGGACCAGCGTTTTCTCAGTCTCCACTGCATTCTCTGTGATGAGGAGGACCAGCATCTTCTCAGTCTCCACTGCATCCTTTCTGGTGAAGAGGACTTGTGTCTTCTCGGTCCCTGGAACATCCTCTCTGAGGAGGAGGACCAGCATCTTCTCAGTCCTCAGCACATCCTTTCTGGCACACCACGCATTTGCCCGGGACACCTGTGGCCGATGCGTGCTGGCCAGGAGTTAACGGGAAGGCCTGCTGTCCGGTTGTCCGTGGCCTCCTTCTCAGTGCTGACTTTACATGGCGGGAGGGGTGATGGGGTCGCTGGGGTCTCCTTCACGAGGACATGAGTCCCATTACGGGGCCTGCGCCCTTATGAGGTGATCCTCTTCCCAAGACCCTGTGAGCTCGCATCATCCCACTGTGGGCCGGGTTCCAACACAAGGACGTTGGTGGGGGGATAAGTACATGGCCCATCGGCTCTGCGGGCCCCACGGGGGGTGAGGACACGGATGTCCGAGACTATTCCCACACCCTCACCACCACCGGCACCGTCATCTGTATGGCGTGGGGGACGATAGCACACACCTTACTGGGAAAGCGTTCGGCAGAGTCTCCACAACGTGGGATCCTCAGAGTTGTTACGTTGAGGGGGCGCCGTGAGGGCTAAGATTCATGAACGGTGGCTGTCACCACTGGGAATGAATAGCGATCGCCGTTATGAGGTCATCGAGGCAAGGAGCTCGTGTTTGCAGGCCCGTGAGGAAAGAGGATGTGAGATTGCGTGAGGACCTTTCTAGGCACAGGGCGGGGTGAAGGAAGGTTTCCGGGGCTGAGCGTCTGTCCATGCTGTTCCCCAGGCAGATGGCGGCCGTCAGTGCCTGACCTCTGTGCCCAGGTGTGAGGGGCGGGCTAGCCTGATGGTGTTGGAGCCACTTCCTCCCGGGATGTGCATGCCCAGTGCAGTGCTATTTGCAAATAAGGTCGTGTTTGTAGATGTAATCGACTTACGACGACATCATTGCAGTGGCCCTAAATCCAGTGACAGGGGTCCTTGTAAGAGACAGAAGATGAGACAAAGAGACAGAGGAAAAGACATGTGAGGACAGAGCAGAGATGGAAGGACGTGGACACCAGCCCAGGGACGCCTGGAGCCCCAGAAGCTGGAAGAGGCGGGAAGGACCCTCCCTTGGAGCCTCAGGAGGGAGCACAGCCCTGCCTGGATCTGAGCATCTCTGTCTCACCTGGATCTCAGCAGCCCTGTCCCTCCTGGATCTCAGTGGCCCTGCCCCTCCTGGATCTCAGACTTACGGCCTCCAAAGCTGGAAGACAGTGAATTCCTGGCTTCGAGCCACCTAGCCTGTGGTGATTTGCTATGACCGCCCCGCACATGCACGTCCTGCAAAGGCGGGCGGGTGGCCACAGTCCTCGTGAGGCTTTGGCAGACAGGAGCAGGGGCACCGAGGTGGGAAATGGAGAGCAGAGGCTGGCTTTACGGAGAAGAACGCACGGAGAGCCTCCATTCTGAATGATTTGGTGGGATTGAGAAGGACCCTTCGGTCCTGGATGTCTCTCTTGCGAATAAAGTCCTAGGAGGTGGGAATAAGGAAGCCAACAGTTGGGAGGAGGGCACCGGTCCCCCCATGTAACACTGGGGTTGTTTCGGTGAGGGAGCTCGCTTATGGGAACTGGTATACGAGGCCATAGAGGACGCTCGGGCCAACATGTTGGTGCACGTCTACCTCGTCCGTTCCCGGCGACTGGAACAGGTGTGTGGTAGGACGATCCCCCGGGGCAGCTGAACCCACAGGTGTGCGGCCCCAAGGTGCGCGGTGGGGGCAGGAATGCAGACTGCGCTTGCGTTCGTGTGCTCAAATCCCTCCCTCCTCTGATCGGAAGCCCAGTCCTGTGGCACCGCACACGTCTTCATGGACCGTGCACGGGCGTCTTGCTTTCGCCCCACGAGGGAACGTGAGCTGACCCACGGACGTGTGCCTGGGACAACTTCGGGTCACTACCGTGCACCAGTTGGTGGCAGTATATCCTAATTGCAAGCAAAATATTACAGAAAAGAAAGAGGGTTTTTTCATCCTTTGGGCTGGTGTACCAGTAGCCCGTTAATTAATAAAAGTGTGTGTGTGTGTGTGTGGGTGTGGGTGTGGGTGTGGGTGTGGGTTGGGGAGGGAATAGCTAGAAAAAAAGGCAGGACAATCCAAGTCTAAGGTCGCCGTCCGGAGACAGCCCAGGCTAACTTCTCAGGTCCGCAGCACCATGCGCCCTGCTGCCGAGTACACGTGGACAGTGTTAGGAGCGCACACGCGTGCACGCGCAGGAGGGGGCACGCGGCGGCCCTCGGCTTAGCCGGCGCGTCGGCGCCCGCGAC